>JAVIWB010000942.1:0-192147 GCA_031893035.1 Dermolepida albohirtum | reverse complement strand
TAGGATGCAGAAAAAATCAATTATTTTAGCAATTTTTTAAAAATTGTTTTTCATAATATTTGCCTTTATGATCTATTCACTTGTGTGTTCCGTGGAACCCGTTCCCAAAACATTGGGACCATTGTTCTTCAGTCACCTCAGATACGAAATTTTCTTAGGCTTCCACGGTCGCTTCCGAGGCATTAAATTTCAATCCACGCATTTTGTCTTTTATGTATAGGAATAAAAAGAAGTCACAATGTGCCAGGTCGTTCATGAAGCGGCTAAAAACTCTGATGTTTGAGATGCGTTGTGTGTTGGTGCTTTGTTTTGATGCAGAATGATTAGTTCTCTTGGTCGTTTCTCGCGCACTTTTTGGAACACAGTTGGCAAACAAATGGTTGTATACCATTCAGAATTGACTATGCGACCATCCTCTAGCGGAGTAGTAGCAAGATAACCGATGCGTCCGAAAAAGGAAGCCATCATTTTCTTGTCAGAGCTTCGTCGGCGTCTCACTTTCGTCGATTTCTCCTCGTCACTGAAAAATCGTAGAAAATCCGAAGCAAATGCTCTTCAGACTAAAAAAATCTCTGAGAATATGACAAACGTATTTCCGACAGCCTCACCTAATGGGAAATAGTTGAACAGCAAAACTTTTGACGCAATCTACGTATGAAACGATTTCACCAGACCCTCGTTTATGATTTTTTCTTACAACCATCATTTAAGTCTGTCATTTATTACATATTACTAAGATTGAATAACCCTTCATGTAACCAATTACGGAATCCGGTTAGAGACGAATGCGTACAGGCACTGCCGATAGCTTGCATCTTGTCAGTTATCCAAAGATGCCTCGCAAGGTTGAATTGTTAATTGCAACTGGTGTAAATAAATTTCTAAATCGTTTTCCTACGTTAAAATGTACAGGAACTGTATTATAAATTTATATATGCACTCAGTACCTGTACCCAGTCTTCCTGGTGAGGTTCTACGTTACAGCAAACGCGGAGGTTTGTTCAAATTTGCTTATTACGAATTTAGAAAAAAATACGTTTTGTAAAACACGAGGTTCTGATAAAATAATCATTTCTGGACACTTGATAAATATTGTCAATATTTTCAGTAATCCATGTTGCAAAACGTTTCTATTGGTAATGAACTATTGAAAAACGAAGTAATAACTCCAACTTGCACTTAACACTTATTTTCAATTCAAGAGCGAATTCAGTTATATTTTTCTGTATCTAAAATGTATAACGCTTTTTTGTTTACCCAACAAATCTGCTACATCTGTTTTACTGATTTTGTCTTTGGCCTTGAGACAATTTTTGCCGGGTACACACTAGAGCAAATGGAGTCCTTTTTCTTTCTTAATAAAATATAACTCCAACTTGCACTTAACACTTATTTTCAATTCAAGAGCGAATTCAGTTATATTTTTCTCTATCTAAAATGTATAACGCTTTTTTGTTTACCCAACAAATCTGCTACATCTGTTTTACTTATTTTGTCTTTGGCCTTGAGACAATTTTTGCCGGGTACACACTAGAGCAAATGGAGTCCTTTTTCTTTCTTAATAAAATATAACTCCAACTTGCACTTAACACTTATTTTCAATTCAAGAGCGAATTCAGTTATATTTTTCTGTATCTAAAATGTATAACGCTTTTTTGTTTACCCAACAAATCTGCTACATCTGTTTTACTTATTTTGTCTTTGGCCTTGAGACAATTTTTGCCGGGTACACACTAGAGCAAATGGAGTCCTTTTTCTTTCTATCATTATATTATTTATATTTCAATTACATTGTAATATCTACACTAAAAACAGCAGAAACTTGACCCTGTTTTATCGATGTTCCAAAAGTGACATTCCCATACTGTAATGTACAATAAATTTCCACTTCTTTCCAGTGATTTTCCTTATTTTTTCGAAGCGTTCTAAAATGTGTTTCAAACGAGGTTCTTTTTAATTTAAAATTTTGTTAAAATTTATTACATAAAAATTGAGATTAAAACAATAAAAAAGCTGTTTTAAACACTGTATTTGTATTTTTAGTGTATTTTAACGTTGCTAAGTGGAAAGTAATACGTTGTATCATGATCGGATATTTACATTTGATAACATTGGTCAGATTTGTTATTTAGTAATGATATAAAATAAACAAAGTACAAAATTATAACAGTTTGTTTATTTAAGTTCGTCAATTACATACATAAATAATTACGCAATATTTAGTACACATTACAAGAGTATTTATACAGACTAGCCATTTAATACACGGGTTGCAGGGAATACATTTTTTCCACTCGGAGCACTCTCTGCTGCATTGTCTGTTTTGATAATTCCTACGAATATTCTAACAGTAGTCGGTCATCATATAAGTATCACATCTTCCTTGGTAACCGATCTTCCATAGTTTTTAAGTCTTGATGAAATTTTTCGCTCTGTTCATCGCTTACAGCACTTCGATTCTCGCAAAATTTGTCAAGATGACTATGTAGGAAATGAAGTTTTATACTCATGTTTTAACCTAAGTAGGTAGTTGAAATTTTCAAACATCATTTCCACTAAATCTTCGTAATTGCACGCCTTTTTGTTTCCAACGATATTGTTTGCAACTATCGTGAATGAATTCCAGGTCTCTTTCTCAATTAAATTCGTAATGTTGATGAAATTTGGATTTCTCATTCAAATTCCAATTTGAGGTCCATCGAATACGTTGACTTTAATTTTTTCGTTACTAAGCCGTGGAAATTTTTCAAGTATGTACTGGGAACATTCGCCTTCACAATCTAAAGCTTTAAAATATTTCTTCATAAGATCTAGATTGATGTGATGAGGTGGAAAAATGATTTTTTCTCTGTCCACTAATGGTTGGCTTATAACATCATTTTCTCAAACGTATAAGGCTACTCTAGAAGGCCAGTGTTTCTGACTTCAGTGTTCGTGTCTTTCTAGTATGTAGTGGAAACTGTTGCCTTCAAAATCTAAAGCTTTAAAATATTGCTTTATAACACCCTAGATAGATGTGGAGAGGTGGAAAAATGATTTTCCTCTGTCCACTAGTGGCTGGCTTATAATATTATTTTCTCAAACGTATATGGATATTCTAGAAAACCAGTGTTTCTGACTTCAGTGTTCGTTTCGTTTTAGTATGTAGTGAAAACTGTCGCCTTCAAAATCTAAAGCTTTAAAATATTGCTTTATAAAACCTTAGATGGAAGTGGAGTGGTGGAAAAATGATTTATTATCTGTCGACTAATGGTTGGTTTATAACATTTTCTCCAAAGTCGAAGGATTTTCTAAAAGGCAAGTGTTTTTGACTCCAGCGATTTATTGCCCGACTAACCCAGAGGCACAGAAAACGCGGTAACTTAAGAAGCTATGTTCACGGTGGGTACCACATAATTTGACAACCGCTCAAAAAAAGATTCGTGTCGATTGGTGCAAAGAAATGCACAAAAAATACAATGGCGGTGCTTCAAAGAACATTTATAAAGTCGTCACAGGTGATGAATCTTGGGTCTATACGTATGCGCCCGGTAGTAAACAGCAGTCGACTGTGTGGGTATTTCAAGATGAGCCAAAACCAACAAAAGTTGTTCGCGCTCGAAGCACATCAAAACAAATGGTCGCCGGTTTTTTCGGAAAAACGGCCACGTTGCAACCGTGCCTTTAGAGAGTTTTAGAACTGTCAATTCCGAATGGTACACAACTATTTGCTTGCCAAAGGTTTTTGAAGAAATAAAGAAAACAAACTGAAAACGACAGGTTATTCTCCACCATGACAATGCGAGCTCTCACAGGTCGATTCAAACAATTGAATATTTGACCGGGCTAAATATTGAATTGATGAGCCATCTGCCGTACAGCCTTGATCTAGCACCCTGTGATTTCTTTTTGTTCCCACACGTGAAAAATAAACTTCGTGGTCAACGGTTTTCTATGACGGAAGAGGCAGCTGAGGCATTCAAAACTCGTATTTTGGAGATACTGCCTTCACAGTGGCAGTAATGCTTTTTGGATTGGTTTAAACGAATGCAAAAGTGCATTGATTTTCAAGGAGAATATTTTGAAAAGCAATAAAACTCTTTTCGATAATAAATTTTTTTTGTTTAAATAACTTCCCTCGTATTAATGACACTCAATCGAGCAAAACGGAAAAAGTTCGGTAGCAGAAAAACCTGACGTGATAGGGAAAAGTGTGTTCGATATTGGAAATCGAGACGAAACTAATTAAAAACAAGTGTCAAATTATAATCAGCAGGAAAAAATTAATTGTAGGACTCTGCACTTTTCAATATATGTATATATTTATACGAGGTATATGAAATCTTCCTTGTCTGACTGTATATTAATTTCCCGTGAGAAGCTCTGATATATTATTACATCAATAAGCATTAATTATTATTTGCACAGCTTCTTTCTAATATGTAGTATTGAATGTAGATAATCTTATCTTCCATTTAATACATTCGGCAAATCGATGAATCAAATATTACGGAACGTAATTCCATTCCGACCGCAAACTGAAGGATTTATTGCCGAAATTTCGACAATATTATCGGTATTAGAAACTGAACGCATTCGAGATCTTCCACAATATCAAAACAAAATTCCGCCCTATATCCTTGTCACATTTTAAGATATATTACGCCATTATTTGCCATTATGTAATTTATTCAGGGGGGTCTATATACATAAATTATTAAAATACATTTTGTGATGTATAGTACGACGCTGCATGCGTGTTTAGAAATGATGAAGATTCCGCAATAATTTCTTGTTAATACGAGGTACAACGACTTACGCAAATAAGCAAACAAGCTTCTTACGAAATTCGCGATGTTAATGCAAGTACCTTAGACAAAGACCCGATTAATATGAATTTATGTATTGATGGCGAAATAAAGTGTTTATTTTGGTATTGTCGTTGTCCATACTTTAATTTTAGTTTACACGCTGGAACCGCATCTTCAGTAATTCTGTTACCAACGTTTCGTCACTCGTTGTATGGGACATCTTTAAGGCTTAACTGCTGTTCCTGTTTTCATTGTTGTACTGAGACATGCATGTGGTGACGAAACTTCGGTAGAAGGGGAAGAATTTTCACTACAATTCCTGTTGAGTTCGCCTTTTCAGCTGTTTTAAAGTTAAATAGGCCTGTTGATTTCAAAACTGTGTCTCGTTTTCTTCTATCACGTCAAGTTTTTCTCTACAGCAACGCGGATATACCAAGTATCCTTGTTTTTTATGTATGTGGGATAGCAGGGCTCGTGAGAAGCATTGGGTGTAGTGGAATTGGCCGATATCAAACATAGTAATCCAAATGTTCTCAATTAGCCACTTGTCGATAGAAAGAACATTATATTTCCACCTCTGCATATAAAACTGGGTCCCATGAAGCAATTTGTTAAAGCTTTGTCAACCGAAGAAGACTGTTTCAAGTATTTCATGTCGGCATTTCCTAGTCTAGTCTTTTCAAAAAGATAAAGGCAGATTCGGCAGCTCGTTAAAGACGAACATTTCATCGAAATAATGACAGAACTCCAAAAGAAATCTTGGTTGGAATTCAAAAACATTGTCAAAGACTTTCTTGGAAGTACACGAGCACACAATTACAACACAGTTATCTAGCAACTCTTGGAAGCTTCAAAATGCTTGATTATAACATGAGCATCAAATTACATTTTCTACATAACCATGTTGATAACTTCCCGAACAATCTTGGTGCAGTTAGTAATGAGTAGGGAGAGCGTTTCCATCAAGATTTGAAGATCATGGAGGATCGGTATTAGGGTAGATGGCTGAACATTGTTGGAGCATCAAGCGAGATTGCCCACAGATTGGACACTCTAGGCAGAGCTATAAACGAAAATATTTAACTTAATATGTATGTTCGCCGTTTGGTAAAAGATCTTTACTACTTGTACAAACACAATTTAATTTAGAAAAACTATATATAGCCTTTGTAGGAATAAAATTATTCTCTCTGAATAGTATATTTGTTTTATTTTCCTTTCTGTACACACTTGTATCACTTTTGGGACAAAGAGAGAGAATCCTGTAGCTTAAAAAGTTGACGTGATTGACTCGGGTCATTTTTGGATTCAGATGCTAAAACCTAGTCAAAAGCAAGTGTTCGGGTGAAGAAGAAAATCTCGATAAAGTCGTTTAAAATAGTTCTTCTTCAAAGTTACTTCAAACTTCCAATAAATTCTTAATGTAATATTTAATAGTAAAATAATTAAAAGCCGATTGACGATAGATTGGAACGTTTTGTAAACTACTGCAATTTTTGAAAGATCGTCCTGATGAAGTGAAAGATCTGAGAAAGATTATAAGTTCTTATTTATACTGACTTGGACTTTTGTCAAATTATCGAATAAATTTCATTTTTCTTTTGGTTAAATTGGGGATATTGGGAAGTGGGTTTGATGTTTAATTGGAAGTGCCTTACGATTCCCAATCGTATCTATTACCTTATCCGTCAATGAAAATCCCCTGGCCCACTGTTCAGATTGTAACCAGATTTTAACAACCGCAACAAATATTTTCAAAAATTTCGTTTTTTTCAATACAACTCTAAGATTTGCGATGCCCATCTCGCTGACACTTTAGGCATGTCTAATTCTACGATGCAGGCTGTAATTCGATAAGGCCATGTTATTATTCATCTCTTTAAAGTTAATTTGTCGGTTGTTCAAAACAATATCATTAATTTTATTGATCATTTTCGAAGTCGTTGGAGTTTTTGATGATCTTGGTCGTACATCGTCTTCATTATTCATATCATCATGTTTAAATTGCCAAATCCAGCGTCGAATTTTAGGAGCATTGTTGCCTAAAAAATATTTTCTAATAAAGCGTCATTACTACAGAAAATGGAAAGCTACTGGCAGTTATTACTACAAAACTGATTTCGAAAGAATGCACATTATTGTCAAGATGGTGGTTTCTGGCAGCTACAACTGTTCAGGGGATCCCTTCCAATTTTGTTCTTTTATCTATTCGAAGAGATACATATCAAGAATTCCTAGTAAATTGCGTCATAACAAAGAACATTCGGAGCCTCAAGCTATTGTTGACGCTTTTGCATCATTAAAATAATCCATAACGTTAATAATACAGCTGACGTAGATTTTCTACAGAACAAATTAAATACTATTCATAACTGGTTTCTTACTAACAAATTTAAATTAAAAATATCTAAATGCTTCGTTGTAACATTTACAAGGAAGATCAACTTTAAACTCTCTTTATTGTATAGGCAAGAATATTGTGGAAAAAAGAATTCTACGGAGGATCTTGGGGTAACATTCGATAGTAGGTTGATTTTCAATAATCATTTATCCACCATTATAGTTTCAGCGATTAAGTCCTTGACTTTCATCATTAGAGTATCTCGTAATTTCACGAGCATTAGCACAATTAAATCCATTTACTTCGCGTACGTCGTCAGTAAATTGGAATATGTCGGAAAATAGTTGAATCATTAACAAGAATGCTTAAAAGGAAAAACGTATTCAAAGCAGTCAAGCGTTCTCCTGTAAAAGGAATCTTTTGTTGGATAACTAATAGATTATATAAATAAAAGATGACAAGGAAATAAATGAAAGGATTTTAAAAGGAGAATAGAACAATTGAATCCTTTAACAAAGATGCTTAGAAGGAAAAACGTATCCAAAGTAGTCAAAGTCTGTGCACATGAAACAATAATACGCCCAGTAGTTTTATATGCATGGAAAACGAAGCGTAGGCAATAACAGATTGGATAAAAATGGAAATTTGGAAAAGGAAAGTATTGGGGAAACTTTTTGGAAGAGTTGGTTTACGAGATGATCTATGGCGAAGATGTACAAACGGAACGTTAATGGATATCTACAAAAAACCAAAAAGTATACAAATATATCACTTGATTGGCGAAAAAGGGATCTGTAAAATGAGTGCTTTATGAAAAAGAAGAAGGCGGAGAAAGGCTCGCCCAAGAAAAAAATGGTTTTTAGAAGCGCTAAAGGGAGAGGGAATAATGAATTTGTGAGATATCCAATATCCGGAAAAAAGTGGAGATAAGATACAAGAAATTATGTCTCCTCGCGAAGACCTGGTGTTTGATTGGGATTAAAGAACTTCAGCGTTCTTTAGATACCATAGACTTTGGACAAGAATATGTAAATACGTCTTCTTAATTTAGCATGAATCTATCGAACACTTCCCCTCGCGTAGAATCTGTTAATCAATATGAAATTACTAGCGTATAATTTATTTGTAAAATAAGGATTTAACAAACAATGATTGGCATATTATATGAGCCATTGCTTTTATATCGAAACATTTAGTACCAATATTGGTTTCAATTCCCCATTAGCAGTTGCATGTTGGGCCTTCTACGGTTTGTCGGACCATTGCGACATAAATTTTGATTCCTTGGGACGGATACTGGCTGTCGCTAGGGCGCGTTTGTCTTAATTTTCTTAATTATGGATGTGTGTGTGTGTGTGTATGACTATATTTGTATTCATTTATATCTTTATTTTCATTTTTCTTTTTTTTAATGCACTGTGAACATTAATTAGGTTACTATTGTTTGATTATCCGATGATTTGAATTTTTTTATATTTTTTTTATCCTGTATATAACAAAATGCAACGTGTGCATTGTAATTAAAGATAAATATTATCCAAGTAAAACGAAATTATCTTTGTAGACTTGACAACCTTTAACTTCAGCGGAAAAAAATTACACATCGGGGTTACAACAATAGGTGAATGACCCCTGTGAGGATTCACTGTAAGAACTACGTCGAATCCCGGCGAATGTTTACTATAAGTTTATCTTGTTTTGTTTCCATATCGTTTTTATTACGTCTGTCTTGATATTAAAAATAGTAAACAATGCTGTCATTGATGATTCATCAACTATCATCGTTCCCGCTTCGACGACGAATCCACTCTCACCAATTATTACGAGGTTCTTGTCAGCTGTTGCACGCGGCGTGTTCTAAAGACGTCCTCGAAATTCAGATTACGCCTTAGTACTGTTCGAATTTAATATATACCATACCATACCAGTATTCACGGGGTCATATTTATTATTTCTGGTAATTATTCAACGCTTAAGTTTTAATATATAACACCTATTTTAAAAAAATCAATTTAAAACTTTTCGTTTTGATGATTACCTACCCAGTCGTAGAATATGGAAGCATACTAAAAATATGGTTGAGATGTCTCTATTGGTGACAAAATATTTTGCAAAGTGAATGCCTATACTCTGCACCACGAACAGGTAGACTAATCACGACCAAGTCACGTGAATATGTTTGACATTGTAAAATATCAGCTGCGAAAGTCTGATCTACACATACACAATTATTGCATTATTTATTTACCTTTATTCAAAAAAAATAACCTCAAAAAAGGTTGTTACAATAACTAACGGTGAAAGTTTAACTGGTTTATTTTATATTAAATGTCGAACATTAATACAAATTATTTTGAATTAATCTTGTTAATAAAATGTATACTAAGTTATTTTTTTTCAATTCCATATATAAAACAAATTATTAAATTAATTCTTTCACATTTAAGAAAGATGTAAAGCTATCGTAATGAAGAATTTATTTGTGAGAGCACATAACATGCACATTGCTTTATTTTTAATTAAATTTTAAGCACGTAAGTTAAATGTAATTGTAATATTACAATAAAAATAAAGTGGAAGGAACTATAGTGCAGAATTTATTCGTGGAGAGCACATGGCATGTATAATAATTGTTTTATTTTTAGTTAAATTATATTTCTAAAGTTTTAAACAATTGCAATATCCTTTACTTCAATATAAATACATGTACATCTACAATTTTCATTCCAAAACTAAATTTATTAATACGAGGGAGCATTTTTATATTCGCGGAATAGGGGACAAGGGGTGGAAATAAAAAAAACAAATTATTTTTCTTTTCCAATATATTCACCTGCAAGACGGATACATTTTTCACATCTGTCAATTAATTCATTTATACCCTCACAAAAAAATGATTTCTCTTTACCTGCAAAATACGCCTAAACTGCCTCCTTGAGTTCATCATCGGCCGAAGCCCACCTTATGCAGGGCAGCTAACGCAACGCGGCTCTTGTGGACGGGCGCGTTGTCGTGCACCTTTTGTCAATTTTCCCCGTCTTTTCTCTTTAATGGCTTCTTTTAGTCGCTCTAATATTGAAGCGTAATATTCTCCGGTTATAGAAACACCTTTATCTTTATAATCAATCAACAATATTCCTTCTGAGTCCCAAAATACCGTTGCCATGAGTTTCCCAGCTGATTGTGACACTTTAAATTTCTAGGGAGGTGCTGTGCCCTTTTTATGCCACTGCATGGAGTCTTGTTCGGACTCAGGTTCATAATGATGAACCCAAGTTTCGTCTCCAGTAACAATTCCACTCAATACACCATCCTTGTCTTCATTACAGAGGTCCAAAAATGCACGCGAACACTCTACGCGCTGTTGTTTTTGCGGCGGCGTGAGCATTCTCGGCACCCATCTTGCGCTGACCTTAGACATGCCGAGATGATCGTGTAGGATTTTAAAAATTGTTGTATCGGATACTCCAACCATTTCTGCGAGTTGTTTCTTCTTTAGTCGAGCATCTTCGAGTACAATTTGTTCAAGTTTTTGGATAAGTGCTGGCGTGGTCACCTCAATGCTCCTGCCCGGCCTCGGGTCGTCTTCAAGGGATTCCCTTCCTTGTTTAAATAAACTATGCCACTTGTACACCATGGTTTTTCCTGGACAAGAGTCGCCGTAAACCAATGACATCTCATTCATTATGGTCGCGACTGATTTTCCTTGCCTGGTAAGGAACTTTATAACGGCACGATATTCGATTTTTTCCATATTTCACTTTTCACTCCTGATTATGTTACTTGGTTGACGATAGCTCAAAGAATAACTGTCTAATAACAATGAAACTTCGTATTTATACTAATCATGAGTCGCTGCACAGGCCACGCCCCCAATGCGCCTACTCACCCCTCTACAACCCGCTCATTCCGCGAATATAAAAACACTCCCTCGTATATATTAGTTCAATAAGCACTACACAATCATAATGTAAAATATAAATAAATAACTGTCTATTCATTAAAAAAACCATCGACGGACTAGAATCTACATTTATGACAAATTCTTCTAAATTTTCTCTTATTCTGTTCGTATCCCACATTTTTGTTTAAATACCTTTGACATGATCAATTGCATCTATCTAATTTCGTTTAGTAACATTATGAATGACAGCAAGAAGTAAATTTTGAACACGCGTTCAATTTAAATATTATTTGCGGCTATTTCTTCTACCAGGTGTACCGGAAAGTCATTACCTGTTTTTCGTAAAAAAAAAAACTATTGACTATTTGATTCTACACATCTTGCCCATCTTTTAGGCAATTAATGGATGCTATGCTAAAAAAACTGTTTGTCCTTTGAGCAAAACCATTCATCGAGACATTTTCTAACTTCTTCGAAATTGACAAGGTGCTGATCTGCAAGTGCGTGTACCAATTGATGCGAAAGGGTGATAGCCGGACGGTGTAAGGTCTGGAGAGTACGGTGGGTGCGATATTATGTCCCACCCAAGTGCTTTGTTAATCGGCTTTTCTCTATGAGATAGCGCATTATCGTGCTGTAAAATCACTTTACCGTGTCTTTCAACCCCATTTTAGACGTTTTTCTATCAATGGTTCTATCATGGTTCAAATTGATAATTTGTTGTCGGTAGCGATCGGTATTAACTGGTTCACCAGGTTTTAACAGTTCGTAATACACCACGCCACTTTGGTCCCACCAAACGCAATGCATTGTCTTGCGACCAAAACGATTTGACTTGGGAATCGATGGGTCGGCTTTGTCTTGCACATCGAAATCACCACTTTGGCATTACCGAAACCACGCCTTACATGTTTTTATGGTTGGAGCATGCTCACCGTAAGTTTTTACCAGCAAACGATGACTTTCGGCGGTCCTTTTCTTTTGATTAATTAAGGTAAGTAATGCGTGCCGCAAAAGCACTTTTTCAGACTGGAAACTCGACATTTTCAAAGAGGTATAAATCAAAGACTCTTTTCGCAAAATATAACATGTATGACTTTGAAGCTTTATATCAGTAGAATAAAATGACATATGTTTCAAATTATAACATTGCATACTTTTAAGCCTAGCGCCTAGAAAAACCGATAACGACTTTCCGGTACATCTGGTACTTGGACCCAAGTTATGGAGGAAGCCCCAACACTGTTTTGTTTTTGGATTTAGCAAGGTTATCTTCTACGAACTTGTCATATTTCGATTTATGTTCTTCTACTAAATCCAAAAATTCCACTTTTAGCATATTAGATTAAAATCTTATATAATTTTCAGTTAGTCATTCTTGAACATCACATTTCTTCATTGATGAATTTGATATTTTTGCTAATTTTCTAAGATGGTAGGAAGCATTGACCGCAACTGACAGAATTAATTCCCAAGTGAGGTAAAACTTTTTCAAACAACTCTGCTTTCATTTTTTCATGGTAGTCACCTATTTTATTTGATGAAAATAAAGAATAGACCATTCTCAAGAAAACCATCCTCACAACCAATCTGTAATATCATCCATCTTCCTTTTCCACTAGGATTTTTTAAACCTGCACCCTCATTGAAAGCTTGCCGTGCACATTTAATGCTTTCACCAGTCCAAACTTTTGATGTCGTGTGGCTTTCATTTACTCATGTTTCATCGAGAAAATAAATTTTTCTACTTTCAGTTCTAAACTGCTTTAGTCTAGACCAATATCGTCTTCCTTCGTTCTGCTTTTGCACGACAACGCGCCCGTCCACAAGAGCCGCGTTGCGTTAGCTGCCCTGCATAAGGTGGGCTTCGAAATTGTGAATCAGCCACCCTACAGCCCAGACCTGGCCCCGAGTGATTATTACCTGTTTCCGAAAATGAAAAAAGAGCTGCGGGGTAAAAAATTTAGTGCCGATGATGAAGTCAAGGAGGCAGTTTCGGCATATTTTGCAGATAAAGAGAAATCATTTTTTTATGAGGGTATAAATAAATTAATTGAAAGATGTGAAAAATGTATCCGTCTTGCAGGTGAATATATTGAAAAAGAAAAATAATTTGGTTTTTTTATTTCCACCCTTTGTCCCCCATTCCGCGAATATAAAAACGCTCCCTCGAAATTTTAGAGGTTAAATATACTTCTCTGTTATTTACGATCGACCTAAACTCTATTCAAAAAAAAAGAACGATTTTGATCCCATAAGTTTAAGTTTTGAACAAGGTTGTAATTATAAGTAAGTAAATATTTTATATTGTTTGTGTTTTTATTTTAAGTGACTTATTGGAACACGACAATCTAAAAATACCAATTATCTAACTTTAAATTCAATCCGTTTAATTACCGGTAATAAATCCCAAACCGACCGTGAGTAAATACATTAATTTGCTCCGAAAATCTCCGAAAGGCGAATACGAAAAAATAAAATTAATCCGCCCGAGGAGTTGTGAATTTAAAAGAAAGAAAAACTAAGCACATAATTAGCGAGAATATTGTCTAGCCTGCCAGATGTTTACAGCCAGCCAATAAAAAAGGCTTAGCCAGCGTTAAATTTTCTTTCGCCTACTGCGTCTTAATTAGTTTCCATTGTGTTATGAGGGAAATGTCGTTAAAAATAATAAAGTAAATTCCCGGGAAGGCGTAGAAAAATACAAAGAACTGCGCCACATTTACTGGATGGAGAGTGTTTCTCTTTTTTTTTGTCAGTGAGAAAATCACATTGCGAGTGTGAACGAAAAAAATTAACGAACGTTATGTGTGATGCGTCGTTTCAAGGTCAACTGATATTCCTTATCGAATCTAAAAATAAATAAATATGTGTATATTTAATATAGTTCAGACTTCAGACTTGACGGTAAAAGAATTTATTGGATTAACGAAGTAAAAAAAAAAAATTTTGCTACTGGACATAAATAACAAATTTTGTACGTGTAATTTATTATCACGTTAAAAAAGTTATTTTATTTCATAAATATTAAAAGAAAAAATTTGAAACCAAATTAAAAATGGACAAAAACATCCAGAACAAGTAAAATGAAAATCTTTTTGAGCATTTAAAAAATCTAAATTACAAAAAATGCCTCAAAAACTCTGGGGATTACTCCTTGAACTATTTAAAGACTTTTTTTTATCTTCGGATGATATCCGGAAAGACACTTTGTTTCGAAGCAATGTGGTAATAAAACCACATTGCTCTGTAGGCGCCTCTCTCTTGATTTTGACCGGGTTTATTGAAACTTTTTCGTAATTCAGAGATCACTCGTGAGTTATGATTTACATAATGCAAAATATGCATTTAATTAAAAAAGTTGATTAGTTGAGAGATACACGAATCTCATATATCTAATAAAATTGTGAAACTTGGGTATCTAACTCTAAGTTACAACTTTGGAAGTAATAAAAATATTCTTTGCCACATTTTTTTGGAGTAAATTCATTCGAAATATGTGCAGTAGGTATCATAAAAAGGTTTACGTTGTACACGAAAATATATCTGCCGAATTCATGTAGGATGGTCTTTACACAATGTAAACAAATGTCCGAGCATGTCTGTAATTCATATCTCACTTCAGCTATGAGACATGTCGCACTATCTTGTTGTAATCACATATCATTGATATCAAGTCCAACCAATTCTGGCCAAATCTAGTCTTCCAACATGGCACGATAGCGAACTCCATTGACTATAACATGGCGATCACTTTCGTCAGCGAAGAAATATGTATGATTCAGTCACACCTCGGGCTAGAAATCCACACCACGTTACTTTTCGTAGTTATGATGGAGTCTCTCGAAGCACATGTAGGTTTGTTGCTGTCCAATAACGCATATTTTGTTTATTGACAAAGCCATTACGCCAAAAATGAGCTTCATTACTGAAGATGATTTTTCGATGAAATTTTCTTCAAACTTTAGCAGAGAGCAACCGGAGACGTTTCGGCGCTTCAAATAATCTCCAGTTATTGAGTTAATTTGATCTTGTAAGGATATAAGCCAAGATCTTTACGCAAAGTTCGCCACAATGTGGTTTGAGAGATTCCCAATTCCTGTGAACGACGTGGAATCGACTGATTTGGCTCATTTTGAAGTGAAGCAATTACGACTGCGATATTTTCGGTACTTCGATCAATACCTAGTCTCACAGACACAGGAACATCCCATAGTGAATATTTTGACTCGAATTTATCCACTATAGCACGCACAGCCAGCCTGGCGGGACGATTATTACGACCGAAAATTGGAGAAAGCGCTCTTAAAGTTGCGACCACCGACGTTTTTTTTTTAGATCGTAAACCTTCTTGTGGTTACGATTGTATTTGTTCGTATTATAAATTTTATAATTCTTCTTTTGTTTTTAAACATTTATAGTAAATGATATTATGTACTAAATTGTATTTAATTAACGAACGTTGTGAACGTACACCGTATTTTCTTAGAAATTTTCCTTCAATACTCCTTGTTCGAATGCCGAAATGCAACCCCACAACTAGCACATATTCACCATCGTTTCACAATATAGGTACACTTTTTTACGAACGTATTGGCATCTTTTACTATCAAAAATGAACTTCTAATTTTGATCCATCGATATCTAGCACAGTACATCGATATCTAACACAGTACATCTTTCTGACTGCTTGAAAGACTTTCACTTTGTTTGCCTCGTAAAAACGCCCACTTTTGATTTCTATACGAACTGTAAATGCAAAAGAAGGTCTAAAAGGTGCCAAACGGAATTACTTATTTTTTGAAAGACCTGCTTTACCTGTCTTAAAATATATTGAATAACATTTCTTTATTCCCACGTAGATATTGAATTTTATAAAAGAAAAAAATTCCTTGCGTAAAACACTTTCACTCAATCAATTACATACAAATTGTATTATGCAAGTTCACTTCAGCAAGTCCAAAAGCGAATTGATCTATATTGATTAAGTTTCAAGTCCAATTTGTAAGGGCGATATTCGAGTTTAATCGCTAAGTATAGCCGGAAATTTTCCCACACCGCGCCTTCTTAGTTTTAAGTAGAAAAAATTGGCCGTCCGCTACGAGCCAAGCATGAAGATTATTATTATTACAGAAGACAGTCGATTATTCCTGAAGTGGATTATCTCTGGCATGTGATTTTATCGGTGGAAATTTTTCCTGCTGGGTTATTTTTATATTTTCCTTCCACTATGAAAATGGAAAAATATGGGCGGAAAGAAAATAAATTGTTTTGAGAACGATCTCGTAAAAAAATGATAAAACATCACGTTGTTTTATTTTAGGAGTATAAAATAAGAATATAAATCGCATCAAGGAAAATGTGAGTGTTTCAGAAACGAATTTGCAGAAATTTATAGGCAAGAAATATGCCTGGGATGGGACAAACGCATTAGCAAAGATATGTTGGGGTACTTTTCGTTCCCAGTGAGAGATAAAATTAATTGGCAGGATTGAATATATTTTCATTTTCAACAATTCGCGAAGTCAATTAACGAATCTTTCCTTTAAGCCTCAATTTTACGCAATACAAAAGTGGTTTGAGTTTTAAAAAGGATAGAATTTAATAAAACAGAAGCAAATTTATTCAATGTAAATACACAAATGTGAGGATTTTCGCAATTTTTTTTTCGTAAGAGGTAAATCTAACAAGAACGGAATATATTCGAGATTGAAGCAATTTAGATTGGAAAGTAAAAAAATGTATTTTCTGCACGAAACAATGGATAAATGAAGGCCATAGCACCAAAAGTTTAGATCGATGAAAGCATTAAATGTACACGGCAAGCTTCCAATGAGGGTTTGTCAACAGGTTTGAAAAATCCTAGTGGAAAAGAAAACTGTTGATATTACATATTGGTTGTGAGAATAATATTCTTGTGAATGGCCTAACTCTTATATCAAATGAAATAGATGCTTACCATGGAGAGATGAATGCAGAATTGTTTGAAAATTTGTTTGAAAAATTTTTACCTTATTTGGAAATTAATTCTGGCATCTTTATGGACAGTGCTTCCAACCAAATTCATCAACGAACAAATGTGGTGTTCAAGAATGGCCTGGTAAAAATAATATTAAATCTGAATCTAATATCCACAAAGTGGAACTGCTGGATTTAGTAAAACAACATAAATCAAAATATGACAAGTACACTACCGAACATAAATGAAGAATCACTATAAGTAAAATATAAAAAGAACGCTACACTTTCGGTAAAACAATATATACGAATAAAAATGTAATTACTATAAAAATAAACTAGATATCCTTATGAAACAAAATAAAGAAAAATTGACACATATTTTAAATGACTTTCATTAAAATATCCACCTTTACACTTAATAACTTCTTCACAAATTTTGGGTAGTCTCAACACAAGTTTTTGAAGAGTTTCAACTGGAATATTGTACCAAGCATTTGTAAGGTGTTCCCACAGCTGTTGCTGCAATTTTGGGCAATGTTCTCTCACTTATCTGTCTAGCTCATCACCAGCAACTCGATAGGATTAATGTCGGGCGATTGCGCGGGCCAAACCATATTTACAAGAAGTCCTTCTTGTTTTTGTTTCACATAGTCCTTACAAAGTTTAGCACTATGTTTGGAACCATTATTTTGTTGGAAATAAAAACATCCTATCAATTTAATTCCGGACGGAATTGCGTATTCCTTTAAAATTATCAAATATCCTTCTTTTGTTAAAAGGCCATCAATCCTATGCAAATCTTCAACACCATTAAAAGAAAATGATCTCTAAACAATAACTGAACCTCCACCGTGTTTAACTGTTGACACAATACATTCTGGTATCGTCCTTTCACCAGCTCGTCTGTAAACGCGCTCATTATTTGCAAACACTTGGAACTTAGATTTGTCCGTCCGCAGAACCCGCTTCCACATTTCCGCATACCAATGTTGGTGCTCCTTCGTCCATTGTAATCGTTTTTTATGATTTTGTGAAAAGCAAATCGCCCTTTTAGTCCTGCTTTTGATAAACGTCTTTTTACCGGATTTTCACGATTGTTATTTAATTCTGCGCGAAGCTGTGGAGCTGTTAACTGCCTATTCCGTTTAGATAACAGTTCCAGCCGTAAATCTTCTTGTATAGTGATCATCCTTGGTCTTCCTACAGTTTTTTTTTTGGTTGCATTGTACCCGTTGTTGCACTGCATGATGTGTTACTTACATCTATTTTTTCAGTTGCCCCTACCGAAACCCAGGTATAAAAACAGAGCGATTCTATCAAGAGCATGTGATTCCTCATTTATGGTCGGTAATGTACATAGTAGATGAGCTTGCTAAATCCAAAAACAAAAGAGTTTTGACACTTCCTTCATATCGCTATGAGTTAAGTCCTATAGAGCTGATTTGAGATTTAGAACTGTCAATAATACCACGTTTAAATTGAACGCATGTTCAAAATTTACTTCCTGCTGACATTCATAATGTCACTAAACAAAATTAGATAAAAGCAATTGATCATATAAAAGGTATTGGAACAAAAATATGGGACATGGACGGAATCAGTGAAAATTTAGAAGAATTTGTCATAAATGCAGGAGATTCTAGTATCACACAGATGATTCTTCTAATGAATAAACATTTATTTATTTATATTTTACGTTATGATTGTGTAGTGCTTTTTTGACGCGTAAAAAACATTTATTTATAACGCAAAATCTTCGATGATCGATTGTTTTGCGTATTTCTAATGCCATTTTCTGCCATTATTTCCGAAGTGACATTTAGTACGACCCGAATATCGATTGGAATTGTTTGAAACCCAAAAGTTTCGCGGCGAACGAAAGTTATGGCCCACCGAAATAACAAATAATTTCCGTGTGAGGCCCGTTGTTTGAAAATAAAACGATCACGCAGACGTTTCGTGCATTGGACCGCAATAATTGCCAGCGCTCTGTTTGTATATGCGTCTGACACAAGCACAATATATGCATATATGTATACATACACTTTTGTATATATAGGTATACGTTCATTGTAAATATCATCTCTGCCGTGCATGTTAAAACACAATTGTTTTCACGGCGGATAATTTACGATCGGTAATTTATTTGTTGTATTCGCTTCTACTCGACGTTAGGTTGCATTAGATAAAGTACGCCTATATTTTTTGTGACCTTGAGTTAGATTTAAGGATGGCGTAAATATAGCGGAGAAAAATTTCCAGGTTGGCGAAAATAACTGAAATTTCTTAGTATTGGCGTGCCTACGTTTTATTTGTTGCTTAATAGTAAACACAGTCTGTCGCAGAGAAAACCGAACTTTTTTAAAATTAAAGCAAAAACTAAATATTTTGATAAAATTCATTTATTTTATTCAAAGTAGTTTCTTTCGGCTTCAATACAACGTTTTGCAAGGTCAATTAAAACAATTAAAATGTCGAATGAATTTTTATGCTCATATTTAGAGATGTCTTTCAAGATCGCTGCCTTTTTAATGGCTTCGACGTCGGCATACTCGTAGTTTTCAGTGCGATAGACAGTAGCAGTAGTTGAGGCCTGAAGGTGTCCCATACGAGTGGATACGAAACGTCGGCAGTTATACCAGGGACGCGGTTCCAACCCGGAAGCCCAGAAGAAGACCTATACTATATGTATGTGAGAATTGTATATGCATAGACATTAGGGTTTGCTTTAGAATAAATATTCAATTCGGAATAGACAAGCCTTTTCCGAAGCCGACTTAGCGGTCTCGTAAATGATTTCCCACATGCCTCTCCAATACTTCTTCTGATTCTAAGACCTCATTGGCGACGTTAAGGAGTGCTTATCACTATAATTGCTTCATATACTAACGCGACCTTCCTTATGAATACGGAGAATTATAGTATTATTTTACTCTGTTGACATTCTTTCCTCTTGCCATGAATGGTTCATTATATCAGAAATCTTATAAAAAAATTAATCCCTACGTACTTTATTCGTGCTCGAAATAGAAAGGTTCTGTAATGGAGCAAGTAATGACTTTCAGATACCTGGGCGTAAACGCATAGGGCTCGAGAGGCGTACAGGTTTCAGTGAAAGATCAGACAATCAAAGGTCCTGTCGCCTTTGGATGCTTTCAACAAAATGTCGAATTGCTGGACCATCATCCGTACAGTGCGGACCAAAGTCCCAACGATTTCTTTACCTTTCCGTAAATCAAGAACGGGACTGCGTGGTCAAAGGTTTCAGTCATCAGAAGGAGCAGTCGATGTCTTCAAAAACGCAATTTTAACTGTACCAACAAACGAGTGGAACAACTGCTTCCAGTGTTGATTCGAGCGCATGCAAAAGTGCATTAATCTTCGTAGAGAATGCTTCGAAAAACAATGAAGTCTTTAAAAGCTCTGTGTTTTATTCCAGTTTTATATGCGAAACTTAAAAGACAACCCATGTATATAATAATAAGGGAATAAAAGGCATATAGCATGTTTTTATAATATCGATACGAGGGAGCGTTTTTATATTCGCGGAATGGGGGACAAGGGGTGGAAATAAAAAAACCAAATTATTTTTCTTTTTCAATATATTCACCTGCAAGACGGATACATTTTTCACATCTTTCAATTAATTTATTTACACCCTCATAAAAAAATGATTTCTCTTTATCTGCAAAATACGCCGAAACTGCCTCCTTGACTTCATCATCGGCACTAAATTTTTTACCCCGCACCTCTTTTTTCATTTTCGGAAACAGGTAATAATCACTCGGGGCCAGGTCTGGGCTGTAGGGTGGGTGATTCACAATTTTGAAGCCCACCTTATGCAGGGCAGCTAACGCAATGCGGCTCTTGTGGACGTTCGCGTTGTCGTGCAAAAGCAGAACACCTTTCCACTCAATTCCACTCAATACACCATCCTTGTCTTCATTACAGAGGTCCAAAAATGCACGCGAACACTCTACGCGCTGTTGTTTTTGCGGCGGCGTGAGCATTCTCGGCACCCATCTTGCGCTGACCTTAGACATGCCGAGATGATCGTGTAGGATTTTAAAAATTGTTGTATCGGATACTCTAATCATTTCTGCGAATTGTTTCTTCTTTAGTCGAGCATCTTCGAGCACAATTTGTTCAACTTTTTGGATAAGTGCTGGCGTGGTCACCTCAATGCTCCTGCCCGGCCTCGGGTCGTCTTCAAGGGATTCCCTTCCTTGTTTAAATAAACTATGCCACTTGTACACCATGGTTTTTCCTGGACAAGAGTCGCCGTAAACCAATGACATCTCATTCATTATGGTCGCGACTGATTTGCCTTGCCTGGTAAGGAACTTTATAACGGCACGATATTCGATTTTTTCCATATTTCACTTTTCACTCCTGATTATGTTACTTGGTTGACGATAGCTCAAAGACTAACTGTCTAATAACAATGAAACTTCGTATTTATACTAATCATGAGTCGCTGCACAGGCCATGCCCCCAATGCGCCTACTCACCCCTCTACAACCCGCTCATTCCGCGAACATAAAAACGCTCCCTCGTAGTTTGGTCTAAAGCATATTCAGTTGCTTGAGAAAGTTTCTCACTTAGTTATCCAGTGGAGGTGAGAGCAATTCATTCGCGAAACTTTTGTAAATTTAAAATTAAGTTTTTCATTTTAAATAAACGCTAAAAGTGTCCACAAAAATTAGATAATGTAAAATTATCCGCTAAAAATATCACTTTCTAAAAGTGTGTATATTAAATATGTATTTAACGCTGCTTTAAATTTTTTTTTTGCTTTCTAAACATATTTTCGCCACATTTCCAACCTGTAGAGCGTAAGAAGAATTCACAAGAGGATAAATCACGAGTTTGATGTGATTGTACATAATCCGAAAGATAATGAAAAGAAAAAACTTTGCATTTGCCCAGGCTTTGTGAGAAATGAGAATTCTGAATATTTAATTGGGAAAGTTCTACGCAAAATAGAAAGGAGGAATGGACGCAATTTATAATGAAAATTCCATTGTATTTGTTGAGTACTGTGAAGTAATTTTATTGCTACAATTGTGTTTGCGTTTTTATTTAATTTAATGATTATATTCTTTTTATCCGTTTACTTTGTCAGAAGGAATTTCAGAGGCTTAATTCTATTCTATACGATTTAATTTCGTGAAGTTTAAAGGGGTGTAAGAACGGTATCTCTATATTTATTTTTAGATTTCAATCAAGAGTCTTTAGGAAGAGAAAATTAATGTGGAATTTTACATCATTTATTTCATTCGGAATTTTATAATAATCTTTGAAGATAAATATTGTTGGAGACTTCTTGATAATAATCTTTATTTACTGTAGGGTCTATATACAGTCTGTATAATAAAGAATGCTGTATGTAGATCCTATATACTACAACTTTAATATTTAATATGGCGCCTAGTCCTTATTATTTTTATGAATAGCCTCAATGGTACTTCCTATACTTGCGTCCAAATTTTCCACGTTTTCCACGAAGTTTCTGCTTCATAAGAGCCCAAATATTTTCAATTGGATTGGCGTCTGATGACTCCAAAGACCAATCCATTGATGCAAATACCATTGCCCTCATTTTTGTTGTACGTTAGGATCCAGTCTGATCCGTTATTTTTAAACTACACTTTTAATCATATCTTCTTCTGAACTTCCGGGCTGGAACCGCGTCACTGGTATAGCTGCCGACGTTTCATACTAGTGACGCGGTTCCAGCCCGGAAGCCCAGAAGAATATAGTATGGACCACGACCGCGGAAGTCTACGTACCGGATTACACTTTTATCGTTCTTAGAAGTCTATTTTGCTATAATTTTATCATTCACTTCCCGAAGAATTAATACTCCTGTAATGCGCAGATAGTTCAGAAAACTTCGTGTATTAAAACAGTTACAGACACGAAGCTTTTAATGGTGTTTTACAGGCCACTGTATATATTCTTTGTCAGTTGTCCATGTTTTTCTTCCATGTGGCTAGGCCCACAGAGACGATTCATTTGTAAGTTCAACGTCAGACCAATCTGTTAGAAGTTTCTTGTGTCCAAAGCAAGCGCACCTATCGATGTTCATCGAGTAACAACGGTATAATAATTGTGCTAAGACAAGCGATATCGTGTTCGTGTAATTTGTAATCTAGCTAGCTCGGATTGTCGAAGAAATGTTTCGATTTCTTCTTAAATGAACTTGGTAGTGTAGGTTCTCCCGCGTACTGGAAGATCGTCTAAATCTGACAAAGTCTTCTGACTTGCGAAGTACCTAACTGCCACTGAAATTGTTGTTTTAGGACCTTTACGGTGCTCACATAAAAATAGCCTTGAAATATTTTGCGTTGCTACGTGCATCACATACAATGGATAACTGAACTAAAACGTGTTAGAGGAAATTTATTTCTACTTGCGTGCTTTTGTTATTGCATTGGATTAGGTAAAGATACTTTCTGTATTATACGTAGTTTTACTAGGACATTTGCATGCAGATTCAGTCTGTTCTTATGTTTATTTGGGTGATGATTTACTCAATTTTTACGAACGATGATGTATCATGGTGAGTTAAGCACTATTTTAAAAGTCTAAAACTGAAATTTTTGGATTATTTCTACATTCCATTTAGCATTTGATTCCCATAGCTCTAACTAATACGTCCGTTAGGTTTACAATTTTTATTTACAGGTGCTAAATCATATATTCTAGTTGTGAATCACTGTAGATTTCTTATCTTTAATTTAACTTACTTTGTTTTTGTAAATACGCGTCTCTTGTTGCTCATTTAAAAATAGATACCGAAGCATTTAGCGTCTTTCTCTTTTGAAATTTGTTTATTATTGAAATTCATAGGTATACAGACTTAATCTCATTTTGCTTTATCTTACATTTTTTTTTAAACAATTTCTCAACTCGATGTAAATTGTTTTGCAGAAATATATTTGAATATGAAATCGCTGTATTGTTACCAAATGTAACAGTTACTATGCCAGGAGATGTATGTATGTATGTATGTAGGTAAGCCTGTGGCATATTTCAAGTACAACAGGAGTTTCAGTTCGCTTCTACGCGAAGCGCTCGTCGAAATAGGTTTGGATGCATGCTACCTCCACTGAACATTGTTTGGTGATTAATTATTGTATCTAATAATTAGATAACAAACCCAAATATGATTTCAAATTAATCAATAATTATTTAGTTCAAAAACAGGAAGACAGTGGTGGGAATAATGATGTGGATGTTCCAGTTATACGAATGAATATTGCAAGAAGAAAGATGTAATGTACAGAATAAAATCTTTATAATTGGTTTAATGAGCATAATTATTAATTAAAGAGAATTATAAATAAATTAAGCATTTCATCATTTTCTGTAGGCGAATTTCGAAAGCGTTTTGAAACTTTCTAGACTTTCTAGACCGTTTTTACTGAAGTATAGTCTCTTTTATTATTTCACAGCGTAGTCATTGTGATCATCAACGTTTTGCTGTTCGCAAATTCCGAAAAATATTGTATTATTAACGTTTCCAAAAAGAATATTCAATTCGTGGTGTTATGTTGTTTCTATTTTCGTATATGATTCATTAATGGATACAGCTTATTCAATCAAATCGTTTTTAAATGGAAAACAAAATTGAAACGAAGTGTCCAAATGGAAATTAGTTTTTCGATTCTATTTATAAATTTAAACTACGTTCGGCAGTTTTGTCAATTTCAGATTCTGATGCTTGGGCTAGATATTGTGCTTTATTTTTTTTGTATGTTCTGTGTTTTAACACGTTTATAAAGTGATTTGCTTTATTTTTACATAGAGATTTATTCTTTACAGTCCCTCACTTAGATTTTTTTAAATTTTTTTGTATTATGTAAAGTATATAATAATGGTCTTCATGGTGATTTCCTTTTTGCTAATGAACGCTTTATTCAGGCAGTGATACATTCGTGGCGTGTTACTTAAGGAAGGTTTACATTATGCATAGATTAGTGGCGCCAGTAATCACGCCAGTCTTATTTGCATGCCAGTACAGGTTTACACTAGAATGTTCACAATATAGATTTTTAGCACGCCAGTTTCATTTTAATGCCTTTGCATTAGAAGTCAACATGTCGACTGAACTTCGCGAAGCTTGTAAAAAAGTAGCTTTATTATTAGTAAAGAAAAAAATACGCGATATAGAGAAGAAAAAAAGTCACAAGTGAAAAGGCCGTGTCTGGGTTAAGAACTGGATTCGTTGTCGGCGTAATTTGGGTGCTTCTGAGAAATTTCTAGTAGAACTATCAGTAGAAGATCCTGTGAGCTACACAAACCACCTTCGAATGGCAAAACAAAATTTTGAGACTCTGCTGGATTGTGTGACACCCATCATTTCAGAAAGCATTTTATAGGCGTTTTCACGGTCATCTCTATTTTTGTAGGATTTACTATGCACATCCCATAAGCATGGATGAGATTCATACCCTTCAAGAAATTTTACTGTCAATTCTGCAGTCCACTTCTTTTTCGCCATTTCACACTCCAAATTATTACTTTAATTATACACCGTATATTGAATGTACCTCCAACAAGTTCCAAATTAAACTGGTAACTGGCGACCTGACCTGCAAGTGCTTGTTTAGACGTGCAATATATGTGATATTTTGCTTTTGTAGCGGTATGAATCATCACTGGCGCACGTGAATTTCAGAAGCGGGCAGACTTTTTCGGTCCATGCATGCAAAGTTTTGACTTGTACGCCAGTTGATGTTTATACACGCAACTTAAATTTACTGGCGCGACAATTGTTACTGGCTCCACTAATCTATGCATAGTGTAAACCCTCTTTTATTCTTTCGTTTATTTCTTCATCAATACGTCCTTCTCTTTGGATATTCACTCCTAAGTATTTAAATACATCCACTTGTTCGAGCCTTTGTTTATTTAATTCCACATTCAAGTCCTTGTTGTTGTCACCAATGGTCATCACTTTCGTTTTACTTGGGTTTATTTTCATTCTTCGCTTCCTTAGTTCTTCCTCCCATATTTTTAGATACCATTGTAATTCATCTCCTTTGTCCGCTATAATAACCAAATCATCCGCAAATACACACTCCGATATTCTTATTGGTTTTTGCTTATTGTATCCTATCACCATTTTACGTATTTTCTTCTCTGTGGATTTTATAACACCGTCCATTATCAATATAAACAGAGCAGGGCTCAAGACTCCTCCTTGCTTTAATCCATCATTGCTTTTAAACGTATTCGACTGTAAACTTTCTTTCCGTATATAGCATTTATTGTGTTTATAAAGACTTTGTATAGCTCTTGTTAATAATGGTTGTATCTTTCTGTGTTCCATACTTCTCGATACTTCTCTTTGCGATACACGATCAACAGCTTTTTCTAGATCCAGAAACGCTGTAATAATGGTTCGAAAATTTCTTGGTTTACTATTGAAGATATAAATCAGAACACCAAATTCAGTTGTTAAAAATTTGGCATTTTAAGACCTCTAATATATTTCCCAAGAAATGAAATTTCGTTTCAATTTCGTATAATTAATTTTTCCATATTTTTTCGCATTCCCAGTGCTTAAATTAATTATCCGCTTCTTTTAATTTGCAAACATTTAGCTCGCGTTAAAAAAATGTATTCGATCGAACGAAATTTCGCCTTGATGTGCAGAAATGTTGTCTATACAAATTCGGCTTCCACGTTCACTCATGCAAATTGAATTTATTTAACCTCCCCTTGTTTTTCGTAGTATGAACAACAAACAGAAATTATATATTTTTCTGAACAATTATTTACGCCTGTTTGTGAAATAAACAAGAGGAAACACTCTGATGATTTTTTTCCAGTGTCGGCGTTTATTGTTATTTTCACATCGGAGTTACCTTCGGTGTTGATTTAGGCGAAATTTTGCTTTTCGTGTGTTTGTTCTTCAAGAAATATATATGTGTACAGGGTGTCTCACGGTGCCCATTAGAGTATTTAATTTGGTAACAGTGTGTATTTGGTATCGGTCGAAAAATTAATTTGAACAAAGCAAATATCAAGTTCTGTTTTAAACTCGGTAAATCGTTTAATTTGATGAAACAAGTGTATGGGTGATACGTGTTTATCACGTACGAGTGTGTATGAGTGGTATAAACGATTTAAAGACGGTCTTTCGGGCATAAATGGTGACGAACATCCTGGTGCAAAAAAATCTGTGGTTATGAAAAGTAACATTGAACTTGTGTATGAATGAGCCGAAATCCTAATCGCAATTTAAATATTTCCAAAGATTCGATCTTATTTTGGATAAATCGGTGTGAAATAGCCTTTTTGTTTTGTTGCACCCCAAACATAAAAATCTAGTGATGAGAGATTTGGAAATATTATTTGGTCAATTGTAGGGTCCTAAACGTATCATCCATTAGTTCTTAAGCATCCTATTAAGTTGTTGGTCGATTATATTCCTACAATGAAGGGGAGCACGATCTAATGGGTATCAGTGACTTCTCGATTGATTTAAGGGCATATCAACCGGGAAATCGGCAAGATTCGCTCTGATACCTTTATATTAAGGGACGGCAGAAGATGTAACAACTTTCTCACGGAAGCTCGTCTATTTAGCAATGCAATAAATAATAATAAATAATTTTTCTATCCTCCCTTTCGGTGGGTTTTGCGTTGTTGGTGTCAATATTGTCGACTGCTGCATATTCAGGGTTGCAATTTTTGTCACTCGTCGGCGTGAAACGTTTACTTTTTCAGCAATTTCGCTTTGAGATTATAAACCAGTCTCTAATCAAATTTCTATTCTAATTTTTTCACTGTTTGCAATATTTTTCGTCTTGTCCATGGCGCATAAATTTTTTATAAAATTATAAACTATAAAATTGTCTCATCACAAATCTAACTATGAGATTCTAAACTAAAAATACGTTGTTACAAACATACTCTTCGAGGGTTCGAACAACTCTGAAGATATTTTACTTGTATAACCGTATTATATAAATCTTTTCACCTTCCTAAAATTTAACAAGCCAATGTGGGCCAACTGTCTGTACGAGGGTAGCCGTTTATATAATGATTGCATCCTGAAGTTTGTCATTTTTGACAATATATTTATCTTATGACAGTTTTATTATCCGATTGCTATTCCTATTGTTGACAGTAACTTGAAAATTTTATGTCAACGAAAAAATGGAATTAACTCGCAAACATTCCCGTGCAATTATTTTTCATAACTTTCGGCGTGGATTATCTCAACAGAAATGCATGGACGAGCTAAATTCTTTATATGGTGATGAAGCACCATCGAAAACTACAGTATATCGTTGATATAGTGAACTCAAACTTGGACGGTGTTCTTTGGACGATGAATTTCGTGAAGGTCGTCCCACAAATGTTGTGTCGGAAAACATTAATGCAGTGCCTGAATTGAGACATACCATGAGATCGAGGCATCCCTAGGTATTAGTAACACCAGCGTGCATAAGATCCTGCATGAACATTTAGCCGTTAAGAAGCTATGTTCACGTTGGGTACTACATAATTTGACAACCGCTCAAAAAACACTCGCATCGATTGGCGCCAAGGGATGCACAAAAAATACAACGGCGGTGCTTCAAAGAACATTTATAAAGTCGTCACAGGTGATAAATCTTGGATCTATACGTATGAGCCCGATAGTAAACAGCAGTCGCCTGTGTGGGTATTCTAAGATGAGCCAAAACCAACAAATTTATTCGCACTCGAAGCACATCAAAACAAATGGTCGCCTGTTTTTTCGGAAAAACTGGTCACGTCGCGCCTTTAGAGAATTGTAGAACGGTTAATTCCGAATAGTACATAACTATTTGTTTGCCAAAAGTTTTTGAAGAAATAAGGAAAACAAACCGAAAACGACAGATCATTCTCCACTATGACAATGCGAGTTCTCACATGTCGGTTCAGCCAATTAAATATTTGACCGGGCAAAACATTGAATTGATGAGCCATCCGCCGTACAGCCCTGATCTAACACCCTGTGATTTCTTTTTATTCCCACACGTGAAGAATAAACTTCGTGGTCAACGGTTTACTACGCTGGAAGAGGCAGTTGAGGCATTCCAAACTCATATTTTGGAGATACCGTCTTCACAGTGGCAGCAATGCTTTTCGGATTGATTTAAATGAATGCAAAAGTGCATTTATTTCCAAGGAGAATATTTTGCAAAGTAATAATACTATTTTCGATAATAAAGAATTTTTTTTTTGCTTGCTATTCCCGAAATATATACGGCTACCCTCGTAAATGTAAGAAACATGTACGTTTATCTTTTCGGGAAATTACAATATCAAGTATTTAAAATATATTAAACCTGATTTAATTGAATTACCAGATACTATATACTTTCTATATTTATTAAAAATATAATACCCTTTTGTAAGTAAATCAAACAAGAGGTTAAACTGCAAGGAAGTGATTATAGAATCGTCACAATCCAACCATGTTGTTATGTCAACCTAATTAAATTCAACAGTCCTCAACTACTGCCTCAGATTTGACTTGCTCTTAACTATATTTTAGAAAGTTTAATTATGTTCCTTGAATTGTTTGACTTCGCATTCTCGTTTGTAAACGTTTAAAGGTCTCTCATTCTCTGCGCTATGTGCATGAATTCTAATCACAACATCGTCGCAATACCATATTATAAAACAAAATAATAATAGTGAAACAGCGAGTATTTTGCATAAAAGACGGTTCCTCTGGATTGAATTTAATCGTTACGAAAAGAGATTATAATCTTATACCTCTGACATTTGAAAAAAAGTACATTTATTTCTATTTTAGAATAAATTAAACGCGATCGCTCGTTTTAATGGACGTTTTTTGCGTAGGTATTTGAGATTAGACGTAGAAATGTACGTAATACACTTTGTAGTTTATGGCAAACGCATTAAGCTGGGAATTTTTTGTTGTGAACCGCAAATAACAACAACGAAAAGTAAATAAATAATTTTGCAATCTTATACGAGTTATGACACGTTCATTTCCGACACAATCTATTATAGAAGAAATTGATTTTTAACTGACTTATTGTTGTAATAAAGCGATGAAATTCCACAATATGTGATGACAGGAAACTTGTTCTGATGATTATGTGCGAATTTTTCGAGAAACACCTTTCGTTTCAAAGCATCAAGGGTAGTATATGTTACACAAAAAGTCGACTTAACCATTAAAGATGCAAAAACCAAGAATCAGACAAAAACCTCTGTTATCGGACAAACATGCTCAAAAACAATTCAAGCGGTTACAAATGAATATTGATAAAGATCGATTGAATGTAAGCTTTTTTCTTCTTTGTTTTCTGGTTTCGTCTTTTCTTCTTTTTTTTCTTCTTTTCTTCATTTCTTTTCTTCCTCTTTTATAACGAGTCTTCCAATAAGAGGTTTCAATTTGATATGTAAAAAAACGAGCATTTTTAAGCGAAATCATTGGATGTTTATTTAATTGTAAAGAGAAGGGTATGCCATTAATAATGGAAAACAATATCAGCCAAATGGCCGCCACGGCTACGCTCGCAGGACCATATTCTTTTCATGAAATTTTCCATCACCAATCCGCACATTTGCGGCTGTATATCGTCAATAACTTCACGCATTCCATCTTTGAGGTCTTGATCGATTGTGGGCCATTGGCTTAAATCTCATCGTTCACGTAGCCCCAAAGAAAAAAGTCTAAAGGTGTTAATTGTGATCGTCTCTTCGAGAAATTTCACGGTCAGGGAATTTTTCACGCAAAAGAGCGATGGTTTCGTTACTTGTGTGACACGTAGCGCCGTCTTGTTGAAAATAAACGTCGACCGCGTTAATATCTTCCAATTCCATCTCATTTAGCCGTTAAGAAACTATGTTCTCATTGGGTACCACATAATTTGACAACCGTTCAAAAAACTACTTGCGTCGATTGGTGCCAAGAAATGCACAAAAAATACAATAGCGGCGCTTCAAAAGCATTTACAAAGTCGTCACTGATGATGAATCTTGGATCTATACGTATGAGGCCAATAGTAAACAGCAGTCGACTGTATGGGTATTCCAAGATGAGTCAAAACCAACAAAAGTTGTTCACGTTGGAAGCACATCAAAACAAATGGTCGCCTGTTTTTTCGGAAAAACCTGTCACGTTGCAACCACGCCTTTAGAAAGTTGTAGAACGGTCAATTCCGAATGGTACACAACTATATGTTTGCCAAAATTTTTTGAAGAAATAAGGAAAACAAACCGAAAACAACAAATCATTCTCCACCATGACAATGCGAGCTCTCACAGGTCGGTTCAAACAATTGAATATTTGACCGGGCAAGACATTGAAGTGATGAGCCATCCGCCGTACATCCCTGATTTAGAACCCTGTGATTTCTTTTTGTTTCCACACGCGAAGAATAAACTTCGTGGTCAACGATTTTCTACGCCGGAAGGGGCAGTTGAGGCATTCAAAACTCATATTTTGGAGATACCGCCTCCACAGTGGCAGCAATGCTTTTCGGATTGGTTTAGACGAATGCAGAAGTGCATTTATTTTCAAGGAGAATATTTTGAAAAGCAATAAAACTATTTTCGATAATAAAAAAAAATGTTTTGTTTGCTACTCCCGAAATATAAACGGCTACCCACGTATTAAAAAATAATTGGTTGTTTCTAAGGGCCTTATCGAGAGTAGGAGAGAGAGTGCTGCTTATATTTTACACACAAGAGATATTTAATTTTAATTTTTCGAGCAAATGCAGATATGCCTACATGTAGATTCAATTTGCTACATATTACATCCCACATCTCCACAAGCACATGTATAATGCAGGAGATAAACATTTTATTTGTAAACATAGTCGAGCGGTCGTCCTTCATTTCAATATTTTAATTTGCTTGTCTTATCTAATCGGTTTGCTTACACCGTCATCACAGCGTTATGTCGACGAATTAAGCCCGACTGTAGTTAAGATTATATCACGTGCCGTGGGCGATTAAAATATACATCGAGCTTCTAAACAGTTTTTTGGAGCGGACAAGTCGTGATAGCGTATTAACAGTATTTTTTAGTGTATTAACCTCTGCTATATATAGTCCCGCTTGCGTCCCAACGTGTTTTACGATGTTGATCGTAAAAACTTCCGTTTGCCTCGAGCGACAAAAAAGGTTTAAATGGCGCTGAATCGTCCAAGGACTAAGACAATGCCGTACCCCCATCTACGTAAAAGGAATAAGAGAGGGTCTCATTAAAATATTGGATAAAACGGTTACTATCAGTGTCCTTTCGAATTAATAATTAAATTTCAAAATTTAAACTTTTATGTACTTTTATCATGTATACAAGCAGGAATATGGAAATTAATCTCTTACATTTGCGGCATAAATTATTTTAATTTAATGTGGCTAATAATAACAGGGTATTTACTATGTTTTGAGTGATAATGCACTCTAAATTTACACTATTATTCAGAAGTATTTGGGCACCCAAAGATATAGAAGAAGCGATTAACAACACTAGTGAAAAAGTGAACATATTTATTATTTATATGTACATACCTAATTACATATCTGGCAGTAAGATTGTGATTCGTCTATGGGGTTTAGATTGGGGCTTTAGAGAGGCCACTCCATAACTGTGATGGATCCGTCTGCTTCCAAGTGTTGCAAATAACCTTTTCGCAGTTTAGATATATGTTTCGGGCCATTATCTTGTTGGAATACAAAATTCGGACGTTTGTAATTCGTCTATGTCACCTCCTTTGTTGTTGCTAACGGCAGCACACAATCGCGGCATTTTTGCAATTAATTTTGTCAAGGTATCTGGTGTTAACCGCATCTATGCTTCTTGCAGCTTCTTCCACAAATTATCCTCCGATGTTGGAACTGCCTTCCAGACCTCCCGATCAAGTTCCTCCCACAATAACTCTGGAATTTAGTTTGGGGCTTTGGAGAGGCCATAAATTTGATGGATTCGTCTGCGTCCAAGTGTTGCAAATAGTCTTTGCACACTTCAGATGTATGCTTCGGGTCATTATCTTGTTGGAATGCAAAAGCCGGACCCAAAAGTCTTAGTCCTGGAGAAATACCAGTTCTCTAAAATGTTTCGACCCACGACCGTGCCACTAAAGCAACCCCAGATCATCACAGAACCACCGCTATGTTTAACCGTAGGCACAATACATTGTTCTGTCGCACACTCACCTGTAGATCTCTGAAAACATGTTTTCTTAAACCGAAAATCTCGAACTTTACAAGACTTTACTCCAATGTTCAACTGTTCAATGCTGATGTTCATGATCCCAATTTAAGCGTTCTTGTTTATTTTGTATGCGCAATAACGGTTTTTTCATCGCAATTCGTTTGTACAAACCTACTTTATACAAGCAACGTTTGACTGTAGTTATGCTTTTAGACGGCCTGCATTGGTTTCATCAGCGATTTCTAGGGCTGTTTTTCGTCGATTTCTTTTGCTAGTTACCACTATTGTATAATATTCAGCAGAAGTTGTTGTTCTGGGTCTGCCACGTTGTGATTTATTTAGAACTGCCATTTTCTTGGTACTTTTTGACGCTATAGTCTACGGTGGTATTTTTAGTTTTAATTGTTTCGCAATTTGCCAGTTGCTCTTGCCAGCTCGATCGTGCGCAATTATAAGAGCACGCGTTTCTATGTTCAACTCATTTCATTTCGGCATGTCTTAACAACAGTAATCGCACAGGAATATCTCATAACGAATACAGAAACGTAACTGAGGGCAATTTCGATGAACGAACTTGTCCAAGGTAATTATAACATCATCACTAAAAGTATCCTTAATAGAAAGACAATTACAAGAACTTCAATTAACTTTTATTTCACTAATCTCCATGTAGTAGCAATAACCAATTTTGGTTTGTTGTAGATAAAGTAATTTACATAATGTTACTTATGTTACTTATTTCTGTAAATTTAATCCTTTCCCCATACTTATTCAATTTTGCAAGAATGAATTTCCTAGAAGCAATGTTATATAAATAGTTTTATAAAGTATGGATACCCAAATACTTTGAATGGTAGTGTATATAATAACTAAAATGAGTTATACTTAAAGGACTGAAAGTCTTTTATTTATTTTTTTTATTTATTAATCGAACACTTTGGTACACCATTAGGTGTTAAGGTGTATATTTATATATCAAATACATGTAATCTAAAAACTGTATATACATTTTTCCCATTTCTTCCTGTTCTTTTGCATGTTTTCAGCTTCCCAAGTTTTGGTCGGTCTGCCCTTCTGTTTTCTCTGCATCGTTCAAGTCTTCCACACTCCTTTGGTGTCTGTCCATTCTCACTAAGTGACCAAACCATTTCGTTTGATTCCTTTTTATGGTTGTCGTTAGCGACTCTACACCCAATCGTTCTCTCACCTTTTTGTGTTTCTAACTCTGTCTCTCTTTGTAATGCCCATTATTGCTCTAAGATGCTTCGTCACAACTATCTGAAGAATTACTGGTCGTTCTCTTTGCGAGTACCCAGCTCTCACAGTCATATAGTAGGGTAGATCTGAATATAGTTTTATTCATTTTTATAAGCCTTGAAATTCAAAAAGTAATACTTAACAGTTACTCAGCATTTAATTACTTCTAATGTAATAAAGCAAACATTTATTATTTGCCTGCTAATCAGATGCAGCACTTTAGAGTTTCCAAATTTTTATTTAAATTCGAAAACCGAAGATTTCGCGTTTTGTGTCCCCCAAAACTAGGCGAAATGGCTTAAAAAAAACCAAAGTAATTAATAATAATAATGATAATTAAAGTTAGCATATAACGTACACTATTTACTATTATAGTAATACTAATAGATCTTCATTTCACTTGAAAAATACTGTATTGATGTTATATACTATTTATATGAATGCATAACGACACGGAATAAAAATACTTAAAAGTAACTGTGTATATTTTAAATTAGTATAAAGATAAAACTCTAAAGTGGCAAAACGCATTTTGCATATAGATTTCCTTGTTTTGCACACAGCTGTTGCGTCGTTTCAATATGATTTGTATGCATTGTAAAAATATTTTATGATTGCTTCACAAAATGGGTTATCATTTGAGTTGGAATATTTTTCCCGCAGGCTAGGATCGTAACAAGACGAGTGCGCGAACAAAAGAGTGACCTTGTGATGCATGCGTTATTTATATCACTTATGTTTTGTTTTATAATTAACACACATTATTCACAGCTGTTGTTGCGTAGCGCGAAATGGATAAGACCGACAAAATGTTTGCAGCATGACGTAAGTTTCCGCATTTGTACCTGAAAGATGTTTTTATATTTAGAAAATGACCATTTCGCATAATTAAAATAATCTTTAGAAATAGATAACGAATCTATACACGCACCATCACGAATTTGTCTTAATCTGGTAGAACTTTTCTATAACACACATATTTTTTATGTCACTCACAGCACATAGCAGTGAGTGTACATCGTCCACAATTTGCGTTTTTGGAGGTTTATTTTGGCGATGTACACTATGATTTTTAACGCATTTGTTCTAGCACATCAACGGTGTATTGCAAACTTTACCATTATATTATAAATCGGGAAATTCATCAATGAACTATCGCACTGCGTCACGTCAACCAATGGTCTTGTTTCTTTCATACGCACGGTCATACTCAATAATTATGCGCTTGCCTTATATAAAGATCCGCTCGGTACTAACTTATACTTCCACACTTCATCTGTTTCATTACATTACACTGGTGAGGGCGCTGCGTACTGAGTACGCACCTGGCCCGTAGGAAGACATCCCAACTCTGTTTATAACGTATTAAGCTATAGATCAAAGCGCGCTTCTTGTAAGGTCTATATGCCGACTTACCGACAAAGGTTCTCAGTCTAGTTATTACTAAATATTCGCGTAAAATATCGCCATTTAAATTCTATTTTATTCAATCTTAAACTACAATTGCACTAATTTTTATAACACCGTTTCAACATAAACATATTTGAGTCATCAAATGTGCTTTTGCGCTGCAGTACTTTTAATTTAAATCTTATTTTAATTGGCACATGATTTTAATATAAAGGTGGTGAGTTTGAGGACTTTTGTATTCATCGATGCCGGGTAATCAATTTTCAGAACGAAAACTATAGTCTTTGTTATGACTATTAAAATTACCATCCCATGTCGTCACCAGTATTAAAACCATTTCAATTTTAATTTAGAACATTCACGCTCATTCGTCGCATGTATTTTAAAACGAAATTTCCAATTACCGTTTTCTATTATGTCACGAAAAGTTTTTAAAGTTTGTAAAGAATATGGAAACCAATTACATTTAGATAGAGAGAAAACGGCGCTAGGTACAGCATATGGAATAGAAATAATGCTCAGTACGTTCCGTAAGTTCTGTAAGTATGCCGTGTCTCAGGCAAATTGCAGAAAGTAAATATTAAAATCGCGAAATTAACAATTTTCTACCATTAAAACGACGCTAGACTATGAGGACCGGTTTGCTTGTGTTTCGTAACTTTCCAAATGAAACACATATTCAATTGCTTTTGTTATTTGCTTGTAAAATGAAATGGACGTAGAAACAATTTGAAAGCTCCCTACTTTAGGAGCAAAAGAGTTAATGTAATACATGTCATCTTAATGTGAAACATGAAATTGTTTTCGGAATTAGTAAGTATGAAAAACAAGAATGGCTCCACTGAAATTAGTAACGCCATCTGTTAGTGCAAGTTTGATTTATGAAATGTTAGTCGTCCCAAATTATTTATAAATATGTTATGTTATTTCGTGCACTAAATATCAAAAAAATGTAAAAAGTACAATGAATCAGTCCAAATCTGGTATCAAAAATGAAAAAGAAATGTATGACGGAAGCGTTCCAAACGCTAAAAATCGTTCAGAGAGATGATTGCTTCTTAAAAAAGCAATTTTCAAGTGGCGTCGACAATTCAGAAAAGGCAGAGATGATATAGATTATGGTGAATGTTCAGATCGATCATTTGCATCGATGGCCAAAGGAAATGTCGAAAAAGTATGGACATTTCGAAAGACTCTTCAATGAGATTTAAGAAAATGGAACTTGGAATACCTAAAACAACAATTCACTATATTTTAGCGAAAAAAAAAATTGTTTTCATATCGATTGATGAATGACTAAAAATTGTACCCAATTAGGTATTGCAGTGACACCTTCAAAGATGGTAGAAAAGACGAAAACTTCTTAAAAATGATTGTAATTTGTGATCGATATATTCCAAAGGCCAAACGTCAAAATGTTAAATTACGATCAGTAGATGAAAATCTAAAAAAAAATCATACTTGCAGAAGTTGACAAAGAATGTTTATTGTTTTTAATGATTCCAATAACAAAGAGTATCTTTGTTGTGAAAAACAGAAATGTGTTCAATGGAGACAAAGGACTGATTCCATTCTCATGTTCGTACAAATTGCTGGAATAGATTCAACTACTAAAAAGGATTAGTTGTGTACGCGGAGGTGTGTGTGAAGGATTAGGAATCAGCTAGAAAGGAAAATGACTTATTTGAGTTTATGTACAGTGTTCATTTTCTACTGAAGTTGTCGAAATACGTATCTAGAATGTAAACATTGTGGTAAGCGGGTTCTCTACTTTTTCTTGATTATTCACTCGGTCTCCAATCTAATTTACATTTCTGTTGAAATTAAGATTTCCTAATTAGGCTGGTTGATAGCTCGGTAGTACGTTTCTGACTTCGTACCGCGATCTCAGGATCGAATCTGATCAGCCGCTGTTCGAGAAGGTTTCTCAGGGTTTCTTTTTTCATTTCAGGTAAATTCCGATAAGACATCAAATCGCACCACGACCCCGGACGTGTTAACTCATGGTTGACCGATGTCACTTGTAATTGCTGTTGGTATATTAATATAGGAAGAGAGATCATTATTAAGGTTGAACAATTTTCCGAGTAACTAGCAAACATACGAGGTGTGTCAATTATATAACGAGACTGGAGGGAGAAATGTTATTTATTGCAAATAAACTTATAACTTTTATCCCCTTTAACATACTCTCGCTGTATACGTGTTTTTCATTGTTCAAAACAATGCTGTAGTTCATCAGTTGTTAGCCTCTTAACAACTCTGCTGTTTTTTTGCTTTTACATGTTTAACAGACTGAAAATGTGTTCCTTTCAATGCACTTTTCACTTTTGCTAACTGATAGAAGTCACATGGTGCGAGATCTGGCGAATACGGACGATGATCAAGCACAGCAATGCGCTTGTCCGCCAAAAATTGCTTCACAGACAGGGCAACATTTTTGCACAACCTTTTGTCATGTTTAATTCATCATGCAAAAGTGTCTTACTGTTTCTTTGTTAATACTTACCATATCGGCAATCATCCAAATGCTCAGACGTCGGTCACAATTTCATTAATTTTCTGAACGTTCCGTCTCAGTTCTTGCAGTCACAGGTCGACCAGGACGTTTATCATCTTCCACCTCTTCCCGACGTTCAGAAAACCGTTTATGCCATTCGAAAACATTCAAAACATTCTGTTGGCGATTGTTTTAATTTAACAAGGAATTTCAGGTTAATTCACTGCTCGCCATTATCATGGCACTACTAAGTAACAGTGTCCTCTACAATTAAAGCTCGAAAGTAAATTAAAGCAGACAGAGAGACGAAACTACGGGTTGTTGCTTGGGAAGTATCAATGTTAATGACATTCCAATTACAGCCTCGGCCGACGCAGCTGCGCGATGGAAGAAACGCATTCTCGTTATTAAATTGCCTTACCTCGTATACTACAGTTTTATACACGTCAGTATCAGACATAATATTCTACTATGTACGACATATAATCGCAATCATGGAGGGTCGTCCAATATTGTATTTGGTCGATAGCACTATAACGTTCACGTTTCTAAAGAAAGAGATTGTAGCAGAGTCAGAGACTCCGTAATATTTACATATGTTCTTTAAAAATTCTTTAAAAAAATATGAAATACAAAAAATAAAGTCAGAATTCTGGAAATAGGATAAACAAGATATAACGAAACTAAGCAAAGTTAAAAAACAAGTCCTTAAGAAAACAATCCCAAAGAAACCACACGCATTGACTAGCAGAAATTTATACCCCAATAGTAAATACAATTCTATTGCAAACATCGTGTGATGCGATGCGTTCTTATACCGCCTTGCCTATCGTCGCCCTCAGTTTTGTTAAAAACAAATATGGAGGTCCTTTTTGGAAATAATCGTTACGCCTCAGGGATTGTTTACATAAAAATAAAGACGGCACAAATCTGAAAACAAGAAGTAAAAAACGCGATCGCATTGATCGACATTGAATTCAACAATTACGGCTCGAGATTTTTATTTACATAAGAAAAGAATCTCCAGATATTTGTGGAAGCTACGACTAATTTATTTTCTGTTATACAACAGTGTTCGATTCGATCTTTAAAGCGTGAAAAAAGGCTTCCTCCTTCTTTCCTTCGCTCCGCTTTTTCCCACTTTTTTTCAGGTTTCCCAAATAACATTTTCCAGCGAAGCTATTTAATTAAAAAAGATTCCCAGTTTGGACCGTAAAAGTACATTTGCTTTCGGACACCTTTGACTGTCGAACGAGTTAAATTCGAACGTGGAGTGGGAGGGAGGGGGAGTTTTTGCAGGCGGTGAAAGGACTCCGCCGGTGAAATTGGTTTCTGTTTCAAATATATTTGCCCGGCAATTTTTTTTTTCAGGTGTTATGCAATGGTCGTAACAATAGAAGAAAAACGTGAGCCAAATTAAAACCTTCACAATCAATTAGTCTGTTTCTGATTTAACGACTTCGATTGCCGAACAAATGGACTTGTAATTATTTTACGGATGGAAAAAATCGTAGTCCATTATCAAAAAAAGAAAAGGAAAAAAAGTGTATTAATTATCGCTATTTGTTAGGTCTCCAAGGATGAGCTACCATTTATTCTTTTTGTCGGATATATTCATGTATGTATACATACACCGCCGTTCAAAGAAATTAAAACGTTTATTTGTTTTGATAGCAAGTTGTGATATAATAATAATCTTTGATACCCAGCAGATACAAAATACAATTATAGGATATACGACAAAGAATAAATAAGTGCAGTTCTTTTGGATATAAAGAACCCATCTTTGTATCCAACACGAATGAAATTTTTACAAAACTTCGGCCGAAATACATATGCACTACCAGCTATAAGTGTTTACCTACCCAGAAAATAATAGAAAAACAATATTTATTGCAAAATTAAAATTTTGTTATATAATTGTGATGTTTTAAAATCTTAAAAATTAAAAAAATATATTAAAACAATTTTAACAAACATGGTTTTAAATTTGTTTAAAGTTTCGATTCGTCAATGTGACCATGATTAGCTTTCATTATTGCCTGGCACAATCTCGGCTTCATCTCTAGTTATTTTGACAGATTTCCGGTTCTACTTTTGACTATGCATTCTGTAATTGAATCCATAGTGTTTCTGTAGATGTTGAGTTGATTTTCGTACTTGTCTGTCTGGCTTATCCCATAACAACTTTGTAGGATTCAAGACGGGGCTCTGAGGAAGCCATTTCATAATATCAATGCGCCGTGTGCTTGGGATCGTTGTCTTGGTGGAAAACAAAGCTTCCCCAATTAGTCGTGTTCCATTCTTTGCCAAAATTCCTCTGTAGCGTTCCTTTCTTAGAACATTGTCTATTTTAATAAGATCAACTATATATGTTTCAGCAAAACAACCCCAAATCATTACTGATCCTTCTCCAATCTTGGTGGCGGATGAAATCTAGGATTCGAAAACTCGTTCTCCCATTGATCTTCAGACAAACGTTTTTCTTTTTGGACCGAATATTTCGAATTTGAATCCGTCGATCTAGAGCACTTTTTCCACCCTTCCAGCTTCCAATCTTTGTTTTGTCTTGCCTAAGTTAGCCGTTTTATTTTACTTGCGCAAAAGCAGTATTTGCACAGAAACTTTCCCCAATTTTTGCGTAAACGCCATTGTTGATTTTAGTTACGGTATAACATTGTTTATTTGAATAATATGAAAATGTACACGTGAACAAATACTTGTGGATGGTAGTGTGTTTCTAGGGGAATATTTTTCTGGGACCCTCAAAAAGTTCTAATAGATTTTCCATTTGCTTTCTTTCGATTGTTTATTCTCAGACTACGACAAAAACATTTGAAATCGTAGGTAAATCTTATTCCTCATCCAATGCACAGTCTTGCAGAGACTCTAGACACTTCTTCCAGCGGGACATCAGTACTATGAAACTATACAGAATGACTACTATGAAACTGTACAATCTACTGTTTGGTTTTTGATGTGTTGTGTATATAAAGTTGCCAAGGGTTTTCAACATTTTGACATTACATAATTTTCAGGTCACTGAAAATAATTGGCTAATTGCAGGTGGAGATATTGTAGGGGAGTAGTCGTAAAGGGTATAGTTAACCTGGAAAATTTCTAGTAGATAAAGTTGAATATGCTTGCTATAGTTGTAGTTATGATGTTTTATAAATAAGAAGTTCAATATGGTTGCTACGGTTACAACTGTAATCACATCCATAAGTCGAATGGTGATAAAGTAGTGAATTTTTGAAGACAAAATGTCCCAGAGAAAGCAAGATTTCGAAAAAATTGATTTACTTATTTGTTTTAAAGAAGTTGAATTTGATGGAGCCTGTGGTTGATTGACTTGATCAATAAGGTTGATATATAACCCCTTTCCACAATTAACTATTTGTAAATTCTGTATACGCATTTCGACAACCAAGTTGTCATCATCAGCAGATAATTTCAAAGTGTCGCACCTGGTAAAACACGGCGAAAAAATTGTACGAAAAATAAACTCCGTACGCGATCCGCACCGTTGAAAACCAAGATGTGCACTGTGTGTGCACATCTTGGTTTTCAGGTGCGACACTTTGAAATTATCTGCTGATGATGACAACTTGGTTGTCGAAATGCGTATACAGAATTTACAAATAGTTAATTGTGGAAAGGGGTTATATATCAACCTTATTGATCATGTTTTAAAGAAATTTCTACTGATACAACAGAAACCTTAGTTGCTCAATGACCTTCATACACTACTACTAGACTTGAGTTTCGGAATTTAATAGAGGATCAGTTATCTAAGATGAGTACTACTCCAATTCCCGTGATCACCTCAGAAAACTGATTCTGTTCATGATTTTAAAAGATCGATGAATTGGTTTGAAGCGTATTGCTAAAGCGTTGAACATATCTTATATGTTTCATATCATTCATAGGAAGAACGCCGCGGAAAATTTCTCAAAGGCGTGTTAGTTTTTTCAAGACAATGTCTGCATTCAAAAATCGTCGATTGCACTGCACCAAATTAATAAAATTGGTATTCTATCAAGGTAGAGCACCTGCCCCGTAAAAATAAACAGGAATTCGATGACTTTCATTAATTTATACATTAATTAAAACGTTGTAATAAGCAGGATATTTCGAGTTTACATTAATTAACATTGCGGAATGCATGTCTGGTAATTGTGTATACACACGTGTGTATATGTACAATTGCATATGCATTAGATAATAATGAGACCTACTGTTGATTTTTAATTAAAGACCTATTTACATAATGAAATGTATGGCGAGTTTTAGGAATCGAATCTTACAGTCCTTGGTAGCGTAGTGGTAGAGCACCTACCCGGTATTGATCAATAAGGTTAATATATAACCCCTTTCCACAATTAACTATTTGTAAATTCTGTATACGTATTTCGACAACCAAGTTGTCATCATCAGCAGATAAAATCAAAGTGTCGCACCTGGTAAAACACGGCGAAAAAATTGTACGAAAAATATACTCCATACGCGATCCGCATCGTTGAAAACCAAGATGTGCACTGTGTCTGTTTCACAAGGTTTTTAAAAATACTTTTACTTAAACTAACATGCACTACGCCGAAAAAGGTTATTATGGTCAAAAATGTGTGTGATTTATGTGTGTTTTATGACATTGCTCCTCTTGTCTTTCAGTAGAGAAAAAAGGGGCGTTTGCAGGGGGCCGGCGTCATAAACATTTACCAGATGGCCTGAATTCTTTACTATGTGCATGCTTTCATACGCGTCCAGTTCGCGATAATTGTACACGTTCTTTATCAAATGTAAACAATCCATATTAACACTGTGGTTATTTTCTAATACATGTCTCGCTATACCCGATTTTTCCGGTCGGTTGAATTTTATGTGCGAAAGGTGTTCTTTATACCTGGTTTCGATCGATCTTTTGGTTTGGCCGATGTATTGTTTATTGCACTCTAAACATTCAATCCGGTAGATTCCCGATTTTTTATTCTCTTCAATTTTGTCTTTTGCATTTCCTAACAGCAATTTAAGGGTATTATTAGGGCGGGAACACACCTTAAACCCGTGATCTTTAAAAATACTATTCAGATTTTTTGTCACACGATGGAAAGGTAAACAAACAAAATACTTTTCCCGATTGCTCTGTGGTGAAAGACATGATATATATATATATAATAAATACCCGGTAAGCAGTGGACAGGGGTTCGATTCCCCTCCGAGGGCATGATTTTTTCATTAATTTCTGCTTTAATTAAAACGATGTAATAAACAGGATATTTCGAGCTTTCATTAATTTACATCGTGAAATGCACATACATATACACTATCGCTCATACGTATTTGGTCACTCGCATTTAACCCGCAAATTGTAACAAAACTCAAAATTGAAATACTAATATCTTTTTATTATTTACGTATATGAAAAATATATATTTTTACATCTAAAATAAATTGTTTTATAATATATTTATCTAAATTTTAGACTCGTCTATATGCCCTCCCTCATTTTTAATCACTGTAGCACACAATCGAGGCATTTTCGATTAATTTTCGTAATGTCTCAGGTTTTATTTTACCCCATGCCTCTTGCAGGTTCTTCCACATATTAACAGCAGATGTGGGGGCCGATTTTCTCACCTTTTGGTCAAGTTCTTCCCACGGCAACTCGATGGGATTTAAATCGGGATTTTGGGGAGGCCACGCCATAACTTTTATGGTTCCCTCGTTCTCCAATTTCTGCAAATATTCCCGGTATAGTTTGGAAGTGTGTTTCGGGTCATTATCTAGTTGGAAGATAAAATTCTGACCCGAATTTTTAATTCCAGAGGGGATTGCGTCTTCCTTTAATATGCGCTTATACTGTTCTGTTTTTAGTATACATTCGATTTTTACGGGATCACCCACATTTGATCCAGAAAAGCAACCCCATATCATGACTGAACCTCCACCATGCTTAACAGTAGGGGCTATGCATTCTTCCCGGGCACGCACACCCACAGACCTCCTCACGAAAACACGTCTTCGTGAACAGAAAATCTTGAATTTAAAATCATCGGTCCACAATACTTTATTCCAGTCTTCCATGGTCCAATTTTGGTGATCGCGTGCCCACTTTAAACGTTTTTTCTTGTCTTGCTTGCGTAGAAGCGGCTTCGGCATTGCAATTCGTCCATGAAGACCGGCTTCTTTTAATCGCCGTTCAACTCTGGAAACACTTATGGGTTTTCGACGAACAGCATTCATTTCTGTTGTGATTTCTGGGGCTGTTTTTCGTCTGTTTCTCTTGCTCGTTACCACCAAGATCTTCTGCTGAGGTTGTTGCCCTAGGTCTGCCTTTTCGAGTTCCGTTAAACACACTTCCACATTCGCGGTGTTTTTTGATGATATAACCCACGGTGGACTGATTTAATTTAAGTTCTGTGGCAATTTCGCGGTTGCTTTTGCCAGTTTTATGGTATGCGATTATAAACGATCGTGTTTCTACACGCAATTCGGTGCATTTAGGCATTTCTAACCGATTGAACGTCTTCGAAACACACGATGTTATCACTATGAGTACCTCACAAAAACTAACTGCAATTTTGCCAAAATACCCAAGTATAAATACTTAATAGTTTACAATAACACCATACCTTAAAATAAAATCATAACAATCGAAAGTTTCCAAGAATTGAGAGATCTCTTAAGTGCAATTATTCGACCTGGAGTTTTATTAGGGTATTATCATTCATTGTGAATAATAGGGAATCGCATAATTATTTTTGAATAAGCTTTTATAGATTTTAATGTTTACTATGAAACTATTTCTTACTACAGAAATAATTTTTATAATTACAACTTTTCTATAAAAACTGTAATGGAACAAGGCTGACCAGATACTTATGAGCGATAAGTGTACATACATTGTATATATACACGCAATTGCATATGCATTTCATAATTGATTTCTTTATTGGTTAACCACCATTCTTCGGAGTTAGCACGGTCAAAAAAACATTTAGTGGTTTGCGTACCAAAAGAAGGAAAGAGCTTACAATTACTTATGAAAGTTCTGCAAAATATATAAGACTACAAGATTACGCCGAATTAGTCAAATTTTGTTTCAAAATATTGCGGTGTTATATAAATAATAAGCTGAATACTTATTAGTACATCGTCGTATAATCTGCAAATAATTATTCGGCAAATTCCTAAAAGCTGACACCTAAAAAGAGTATCTTTTCAAGACATTCTAAATATCTTATACAAAGTTTTATTTTTAATTTACTTTCTGACAATTTAGTTTATATATCTTTAAAATATTTGCTCGATTTCTATTACAATATTTTTAAAATGTTAATGTTGCATTTAGAGGATCAAATAGACGTGTCCGTAACGTTGAAACTTTACATACTGTTGCTGCAACCTGTTAATTAAATAGTAGTACGAACATATTTAATACTTATAAAAATGGTATAAATATGAATATCATACGTGCTTTCTCTGCGGTGAAAGTGTTAGTGTACTTGGACCTGACGCTTATCCCACTGTTAAACATTTCAGTTCTTAAATAATTTTTGTAATACTAACCTATAACGATGTATGTAGATTACCTGCCATAAGTGTTGTTCAGGTATATATAATTATTTTCATAAATAAACAATGCTAAAGCCTATCTAAAACCAATATGTTATTAAATTTTATTTAAAAGATAAACATAACATGTATATTCTTCGGTATTTAAGTATTTACTTACTTTAAAACTAAATTATCGACAATAACCCAGGTAAGGCGATTAAATAAAAACCTTTGTTTTGGAAATTTTGAATGCACTTACATTGGGCCGTAAATCAAGTGAAGAGAGGTATCGCATTTGTATACAATTTTTTAGTTTTCATTCAACTTTCGAAGTGTAAAGATTTTCTGTTGTAGTGTTTGTTTAATATTTTAAAGTAAAATCGATATTTTGAATAATGCCGCGTAGAGAAGAACTGTCGGTTCAAATCCGTGCTCTTATAGAGTTTCGTCATGATATTGACAAAAGTAATACAAATAGACAAATCGCGAAGTTACTGAACTTAAACCTCAACACTGTATACACATTCTGTCGGAAAGAAAACCGAACTTTTTTAAAATAAAAACAAAACCTTACTGTTTTGGTAAAATTCCATTATTTTATTCAAAGTAGTCGTCTTCGTCTTTAATACAAAGTTTTGCACGGTCAATTAACATGTCGAATGAATTTTTAAGTTCATCTTTATATATGTCCTTCAAGATCGCCGTCGACGTCTTTTTAATTCTACAAACGAGTTTTCCTCGGTTTTTCTTCCCTTGGATGCTTCCATTCAGAGCTATGACGCTTGGTCTCTGAATCATATTGAAAACACCACGTCTCATCGCCAGATACAACAGAATACCTGAAGTTTTCGTCCTTTTTTTGAGTCTTTAATCAAGTCTGTACAATGCTGAATTCAGTTAGCTTGTCTGGTACAAACCTTGCACAAATCTTTCCCAGTCCCAAATGCTTTGTCAAAATGTGATGAATTGAATCTTGGAAATTTAATTCCGTTCCCACGTATCGCAATGAGGATTTCGGCTCATTACTGATAAATTCACGCACAAGTTCGATGCTACTTTCCGTAACCACAGATTTTTTTGTACCAGGATGTTCGTCGTCATTTATGTCCCTACGACCACCTTTAAATTGTTTATACCGCTCATACATACTCGTACGTGGTAAACATGTATCAGCATACACTTGTGTCATCAAATTAAACGTTTCAGTAAATGATTTACCGAGTTTGAAACAGAACCTGATATTTGCTCTTCGTTCAAACTTCATTATTCAACCAATGCCAAATACACAGTGTTACTTTATGCGGAATTTCTTTGCTTCTAATGATGCAAATATCACGATATTTTGACATAACATTGGTGAAAGATCTACCTTACCGACGCATATTTTTTTTAGTATATGACGTCAATAAGAATTACTATTTTCAAAACGTTCGGTTTTTTCGGTGACAGACTGTTTATATGCCTGTTATTTTGCTTGTACAATAATAATAACTTAAAGAAATAGTTCTTGAAAAAATTAAATGCAGTTTCATTTGTTACATGATAATGCACCATCTCATCAACGTATTTCGTATTTAATAGTTTTTTTTCCCCGAAATTGTAATATGACGACCAATGACTATATATCGATTTTAACACATGCATATATAAATGTTTAACTGTCGCAGCAGCAGTTTCACTTTTTTTTATCGAGAAAACAACTATATTACAAATGGCAACGCGTATGTGCAGTATACAGTTGTACATTTATGTAAATATTGTTATTGATTTTAAAATAGAAAATTGCATCCTGTTTATGAAACGTTATCGTTACACTACGATTTATGGGCATTCATTTTCTTTCGTGACATTAAAAAGTATGCATAATTGTTATTTACACTTTGTTAGAACTATTTATGTCAAAAGATGAATTTTTTATGTATTTCACGTAGTATTTATTTCAAAGACCAATAAGAAATGAAAAACAAATGAAAACAATGTTATAAAAATGTAAACGTGTGTACGTATTTACCAATGGAAGAACAAGAATATGCACGTGTAAAGAGCAATTGTTATTAAATAGTTTAGACAGATAAAGTGTGTAACTTTTAAAAACATTTATCAACAAAATAGCAGGCTTGGAAGCCAACGAATGATGGAAGAACATTTCCCGGATATTTTTTATTTGTGACAAATGATCAATTTAAATAGGAAATTTGTATAAATTTTGAGAAATACTGATTAAATTTAATTTAATACAAAATTAGAAACGTACACCAAATTATAATTAACAAAAAGAAAAATTTAAACATATTTATAAGTCAAGATTGTTGCCCAAGTAGAATCTTAAAAAATGAATTGTTTTGCAGTTTTGCACGTGGTGCACATAATGTTTCACCATGGCACATAAAGGAAGAACTAATGTTAATTTCGAACCATCTTATATATAAAATAAAATTCCAAGCTCGTATAATGTATGTGACTATCTTAATGATTTTATTATTAGATGAACTCATAAGAGAAGGCAAAAGTGTACGACAATTCATACGACGTTTGTCCGGGAAATTTACAGAGTGGAGATAATAATAAATAATTATGCAAACATTACATCACTAGGTGTCGAATGGTCGTTCTCTGCATATAAAAACATTTTTCCTCACGGCTAACACGGTTTATTGAAACAATTGTGGATATATACCTGATATTGCAGATATTTAATCGATTTTATCCACTTTGTGATAGTACTGAAAACCCTGTTTAAATGTGTCACATCTTATGAATTATAACTGCTATTTTTTTATTCTGTTTACTCATAACTTGTTGTTTTAAAAAGAACAGATAAGATATGTATAAGTAAGTAATAATATGCTTTTTGATCAATAATTTTGCAACGTCGAGAGCTCTCTTTTACTTTCAATTGAGATGTATTGTAACGGGTCTTTCATTAAGCGCTTCCTATCTTTAAATTTAAATAAAACAAAGTGTGTGAGATATCGAAATTTTTTATTCGTTTGAAAGGCCTATCGATGCCATTATGTATGGAATATAACATCGTGCAAATGTCCGCCGCGGCTTGGCTGGGTGGCACGCATTCGAAATGTCCAATTTTTCATGACTGGCGCATAAATCTAGGCTGAATTTAACCGATGGCATGGGTTATGTTGGCTTTGCGGGCCGCTGTGGTTTGTGGCTTATTCGCATAGACTTGCGACTTAAGAAGAAAGAGTCTAACGGAGTCAAATTACACGATATCGGTGGCCAGTTCACATCACTTCCATGTGAGATGACGGTGCCCTCAAATCGCTCGTGCAGAATGTCCAATGTGGCATGTAGCGCCGTCCTGTTGAAATCACATGTCGTCGGTATCTTTATCCCCCAATTCAGGCCAAAGGAAGTTGGTAATCATCGACCTATAGCGCTCGCCGTTGATGGTGATGGCCTGGAATATAGACCGATGACGCCGCCAGGCCAAAATCCACACCAAACAGTGTCTTTTTCGGGATGCATTGGACGCCCTTGGATCACATGTGGATTGATATCATTCTAAATTCGACAACTTTGTTGACGTAGCCATTCATCCAGGAATGGGCCTCATCGCTGAAGATGATTTTTTGATGAAAATTAGGGTCAGTTTCCTACTGCTCCAGGAACCATTCAGCGAACACACGTCGTTGTCTACAGTCGTTTACCTTCAGCTCCTGGGTCAGTTGAATTTTGTACGGGTGCAGGCCCAAGTTACGACGCAAAATTTGCCAAGTTGTGATCTGCGAAAGACCGAGTTATTGTGAGCGAGGCAAAATCGACTACCTCGGATTCTCCTGCACACTCTCCCGGATAGCGGGGATGTTTTCGGCAGATCTTGCGTTTAGTCGTTGTACAGGTGTTGGTTCATTGTTTATTGAACTGCGAATAGTCCTCTCGGCAGGAAGATTATGGCGACCGTAAAATGGGCAAAGCGCGCGGAACGTTGTCCAGAACAGAACATCCATTTGAACGTGTTGTTGAACCCTATATCCGTCCATGGTGATTTGCCAAAACAGACTGAATAAATAACAGCCAATTCAACAATATAGCCGCTATCAATTGTCAAAGTTCGGAAGTCCCCATGGAAGACCCGTTACTTATAACATTAATATTTGTGTAATATCTGAAAATATTTTTTCAATAATTATTTAGTGATTAAAATTCTGTTATAATATTACTAAATAAACTCGTTAAATATTTATTTATCAATTTATTAATAAATTACTAATCTGAACCTTGAAATCGCTTCTTCATAATAGGATTTATGGTCTGGTATTCTGGGGCAGGAAGTAAAAGTTCAAAAAGTAACTACCTTATTACTTATTTATTACTTTGTTATTGCAATATGCTCAATAAATCTCAGGCTATTTAAAATTACAAGCAAACAAAGGTGTTTTTTCCAAACAGTTTATTTTTCGTTAGGACTATAAAGTTTGTTTTTTCTCAGCGACAAAGTATACGTGTATACGTTTATCGGTTTTTCTATTTTTTTATTGATTTAGCGTTGTAGTATAATACGAGGGTAGTTTGACAAGTAGTGAGAATGGAAAAGAAAAACGAATTTTTTAAATACAAAATAATTTTTACTTTTCATTATATTCTCCTAAAAGATCAATACATTTATTCCAACGGTGCTCCAATGTCCTTATGCCATCTCTAAAATGCGATTCCGAAAGGCTTACAAAATACTCATTTACGAAGATGATAAGCTCGTCGTTAGACGAAAATTTCTTTCCACCTAGTGCCGTTTTCAATTTTGAAAAAGGTGGTAGTCGGAAGGGGCTAGATCCGGCGAATAAGCCGCATGCGGTACTAATTGGAAATGAACTCGTGGATTTTGGACATTGCAACTGTGCTGGTATGCCATTCCTGGCCGTTTGACACGAATCTCAATATTTAATTTTTGTAGAAGTTCTGCATAATATTGTCCGTTTATTGTGGCACCTTTCTGAAGGTAATTAATGAGCAAAATGTCCTTTGAATCCCCAAAAATTGATGCCATCACCTTGTTTGTCGATAAAGTGGTTTTCGCTTTCTTTGGAGGTGCAGAATCATGTTCTAACCATTGTTTCGACTGTTGTTTAGTTTCGGGTGTACTGTAGTGTATCCAAGTTTCATCGCAAGAAACATATCGCCTACAAACATCAACCGGATTCCGCTTATAAAGGTCCAAACACATATTGGAAATGCGCAAACGAGTGAACTTTTGATTAGTCGTAAGCAATTGCGGCACCCATCTTGCCGAAAGCTTGGAAAGGCTCAATTCTTTCGTTAAAATGTGGTGTACGCGTTCCGTAGAAATGTTTACCATGTCTGCTATCTCTCACACTTTGAGTCGTCGATCTCGCGTAATAATATTATGGATTTTTATAATCATTTCCTTAGAAGTCACGATGTTGTATGATCCAGAGCGCGATTTATCAACACAGCTTGTTCTACCACGTTTAAATTCATTTACCCATCTACTTATTGTGGCGAATGATGGAGCAGATTCACCTAATGTTTCCCGTAATTCACCTTGTATTTCGGTAGCTTTCATATCCTTAATTACGAAATATTTAATCACCGCACGATACTCCGCTTTTTCCATTTTAACAAAACGACGTGTAGCTTCTTTTTCAATCAGCTGTCAAAAATAAACTAATCAACCGATTTATCTAAATATCGGAATGTAAACATAAATAGCCAACCTAAATTACAGTGCATTTGTTTTACCAATTAGAGCGCCACCTATGTGTCATTCTCACTACTTGTCAAACTATCCTCGTAGTACTTGTTTAAAATATTTCACTTAGGAAATGTAAAATTATAATTTTGCTGTAAATTTTCCCAGTGTATTTGTCATTAACAATAAACCGTATTTGATCTCAAATATAATTTCCAGCTGACAAATCACATATTCCAAGATATGCCAGTTATTCCCGTTTATTGCTTTGTTGACTGCAAAATTATTCAAAAATATTGTGGTTGAATTTGTTCGTTGCCATTGAAATATTATGGAATCAATATTCCAATATTCATTCGCCAATTATTTCTTTAGATTCCTCTTCCACTAATGTCATTGTAGATGCTATGCATTTTTATTTATTCTTTTTCTTTCCTCGAACTCTGGTCATTGTCTATGCTTCGATCAATCAGCCGTTTTTCTTTTAGATAACTTTCTAGATCGCTGTTTTATTAATTAATCTGGATTTATCTCTTCTTTTCTGTTTCAGCTTTGCTAACTTTGTTTAATACTGTCTGCATTAATTCGGTTGATGTATTAATAAAAAGTTAAAGGGGTGTAGAGCAACGAAAGAAGAATTCATGATTAATGTTTTGAAATCAAGTGGAAAGTCTGTAGATACACTACCCTCGCAAAGTATAGAAGCAATTAAAAGTTTACTTATTTCATATTTCTTTTTGAAGGTCAAAGTGTGAACCATCAAACGAAAAAATTAATATAATTTATTCAAATAATCGGGATTTATAACATACCGCGTTTTTAAATAAATATTTTCACAACTATTTGATATACAAAGGGTGCTAGGAAAGCAATACAGCTTCGTTTATTTCATTTTTTCAAAGTAATTTCCTCTGCACTCAATACACTTCCCCATCCCCCGAAACCAATCTTTAAACCTGTTCTGCCAAGTTTCACTAGGAAGTAAAGCATACTCGTTGTCCCAAGCCCGCAGAAGGTCCTCATCACTGGAAAATCGCCTCCCGCTTAACATCATTTTCACATGCGGGAACAGTGCAAGGTCCCAGAGAGCAAGATCTGGACTGTAGGGTGGGTGCTCGAGAAGTTTCAATCCTGTCGTGGCCAAATATTCGGTGCAGGCTTTGGCGCGGTGAGCTGGAGCAGTATCGTGATGGCGGAACCAGGTGTTCATTCTTGACTTTGGAAGCAGGTTCTTCGTAGATCCAATGACTTTAGGCATTCACTGTTCAGTATACCACTTAGCTGTAACTGTCTTCTGTGTATCCAAAACGACGCGTTCCACAATTTCACTCGATTTGAAAAATACAGCTATCATTTCTTCTTTACAGATCAGGATTTTCTGACAACTACGGGTGTGTCCTCATCATTAAAGACCCCAAACTTTGTTTTGAGCTTTGGTCGGCACATCGTAATAGTACAGCTAAGTCTCGTCACCTGTCATGATGTTGTTCACATTATTCTTTAAAAACACCCTTTATATTTACAACTATAAAATGTAGTAAGCCATAGAATAATTGAAATAAGAAGCTTTGTATAAGCGTCACGAAAGAAACCGGCAAATTTAGATGCAAATGGAAATATACAAAAATAAATCAATAATAAATTCCAACAAGGGGGATTAGTCAAGAAACATATAATCGATTGAGCAATATGACAGAAAAGAAATATAATTTAATGAAGACATAACAGTTGTCCGAAACTTATATTCTATAAGCGACTACCAAATAGTCAACAGCATCAATAATAGCTGTTAGGAATGCCAAAATTATAAATATGCGGGAATAATTTAGTAAATGCATTTCGATTTTCCGTAAAATCGACGTGTATTTTCAAACTTTTTCGACGGCAGTGTATACATATACGTCCATATATAATTATCTACACTACTCGGAAACATGTTTGTGTGTACAGAGTTGCTTTTCCCGAGGACTTAGTTTATTATCATTGATTCATATTTCACAAAAAAGTCGCCTCTGCAAAATAAAAATTACACATCCCAGGCATCTTTACACGTACCAGATTACTTGATTTATATTCTCAGCGTGTGCGAATTTCTTCGACAGTTAATTTCGCATTCCCTATGTTGGATCACGTCTATGTATCGCCGTTGCATAACATATACATACCTAGATGAAACTAGTGTATCCAGTATGTACTAAGGAAAAAAAATGATTGTCAAGAGTAAGAGTACACATCCAGGGAAACAACGATCATAAAAATTTCAGTGGTCTTTACGAGAAAAGTAACAAACTACATCGTTTGTCGTACAAGCAGCGAAAAGAGGAAACACCTGCATTATTCTAGACAGGAGTGTGTTAATATCATCCTTTTTTTTCCTGCCTTTTCACGTGACACTCACTAGAAGCCTTCAGTTAATGGAAGTCTCCAAAGAAAGATGAGTGTATGTGGAAATAATAGGTGGTCCTGGACTATAATAGAGATATTTCTGTCAAAAGAATATGAACAATACGTCGAGGATAACAAGGGGAAAAATGATATATCACACAAACTTTTTCTTGTCCGAGACGTAAAAAAAATAGTTATTCACTGTTAGATATAATAAAAAAAAAATAGCAATTCTTCTTTTTTATTACGATTATTATTATTCCATTAGTATTTAATTATCAAATATAAAAATATGTATACAGTAGGTTCTCTGTATAACGGACGGTAGCGATGTATATAAAACTCTCCATTAATCTGGTATGTAGACTTCCGCGGTCGTGGTCCATGCTATCTGCTTCTGGGTTTCCGGGCCGGAACCGCGTCACTTGTATATCTGCCGACGTTTCGTACCCATTTGTATGGGACACCTTCAGGGCTGAACTACTGTACTGAAACTGGTGTAAGTCGATCGGGGACCGGTTTATATATAGATAATGGGTCAATGGAGCGTTACAGTTGCGGTTGGGTAGTTTAGAGATGCAGGATTGCCAAGCGTTATGTAGGGGGTAGCCAATCATCGCGGTTAAGGTTATTGGGGTGCTTAGAGATCTCTATAATGACACGGATTTTGCGACCATAGTAATGGTTAGTGCGGGATGTTAGTGCCCGGTTTTCAGTCTATGCTCGGCAAGTGCAGAATCGGCTATGCGCAGCAACCTAGTACAACGCTCATCTTCAGAAACACGAATGCCGACAGACCGCTTTGTTTCACCAATATATGCCCTGCCGCATGAGCAAGGAATCCTGTACACACCAGGTGATTCTAAAGAAACATGGTCTTTTACGGAAAAAGGGTCAGATAATTTGGAATGGGGTTTGAAGGTAGTTTTGATGTTGTTTTTGAGAAGAACCCTACTAATGCGATCAGTAACATCTTGTGTATACGGTAGGTGGACTTTAGAGAGAGGGAGAGATGATGTAAGCTGTGTATTAAGTTGTGGGATTTTGGGATTAAGATGTCGATCTATGGTTCGTTGAATATTAAGGTTGGAGAAATTATTATTTATAAGAGCTTTGGTAACATGACCGAACTGACTGAAACGTCGGCAGATATACAAGTGACGCGGTTCCAGCTCGGAAACCCAGAAGCAGATAACTCTCCGTTGTTCAGAGATGTCCATTGGTGGGAGAAAGAAAGGAGTATAAATAATTTTTAATTAATTTATTCCTACAACATACTTAAAACTAACTTATTTAAAAAGTCTGAAATTTTAGTTTGTTTTAGATTTCCAGTTCTTCTTTTTACAATTTGTGTTTCTACATTGCATACTATCTCAGCGAATTTTTTTCCTTGAGTAATGCCGCCAGACAAGAAAAAGAAGTTTAGAACATTTTTCAGGTTTTCATAAGCTTCGTTAGTGTTTTTAGTTTCTGAAATAATGTCATCATCATCCTTACTGTCGCGATCACGTACATTGGGTACTGTTTTAAAATTCACGCACACACTCTTGTACGCTAATATCGGAATTCTCGGTATGTAAATTATCATCAGTCCGTGCACACGATAATATGTCAGGATAGGGTTTACAAAGTTCTGACAGTGGCACATCGTCTTCAGCACTGAAGTCTATATCCTCGCAAATATCTTCGGCATTCCACTCACCAAATCCAGCTTTAAGAAAGCATTCGTTGATAGTTTCAGCGCTTACAGTTTTTCAAGCAGTAATGATCCATATTAGAGCAGAATGTTTATGAATTTTTTCTATATGTTCGGTAGATTTACAATGTTGTGTCCATAGACGATAAAAGTCTCTTAACTAAAAGCTTTCTGTAGTTGATTTTAAAATTATTGATAATCCCTTGATCAAGCGGTTGACAATGAGAGGTAGTGTTTGGGGGCAAAAATATTAGTTTAACATTTTTTAACATAAGTTTTGGGTGTGACGTGGCGTTGTCTAAAAATAAACGAACTTTTATATTCCACTGTTGCATTTTTCTGTCAAATTTGGTTAACCAAATTGTCATAATTTCCCTAGTCATCCACGCTTTTTTTATTAGAATACCATTCCACTGGTAACTTCTCAACGTTTGCTCCTCTAAAGCATCGTGGATTCTTACTTTCTCCAATTACTAAAGGTCTTTCTTTTTCTCCAACCACATTCGCACACAAGAAAATAGTTAATCTTTCCTTAGCACCGAACATTTTTCTCCTTTTAATGCAAAGTTTTTGTTTGGCAAAGCCCGGAAAAAAGTCCAGTTTCATCTACATTAAAAATGTCTTTCGGTGAGTATTCCTTTGTGCTAGTTATCAACTGTTTCTTCCAGACAGATATTTCATCCACACTTACTGCGGCGGCTTCACCACAAATTGTTCGAAACGATATGTTGTGTCGCTGAGAAAACTTGTCAAAACCACCCACTTGAAGCTTTGAATTCATAATTTAACTCTTGTGCAACTTCGAGAGCTTTTTCCTTTATTATTTTACCGGACAATGGAATATTTTTAGCTCGCACTTTGCAAAACCAATCATACACTATTCGGTCCAGTGCAGCTCCTTCTGTTTTCACAAATTTCTTCTTTTGCTGTGAATTTCCATTTTCACTGACTGGATCAGAAGTGGAACAAAGGGATTCACCCTCGTATACGTCTTTATTAGGACTCGTTCTTTATAAATACAACTCGTTGAAATCCACGGTTGCATACTACGTGTATGTATTCTTTATTCTTTTAGAATACGTAAATTTACTTTTTATGTTAAGCTAACTGATATAGAAGTTTCTTCAAATAAATATATTTGTATATATTTTTTTGAGCTTGATTTTGTTTTTAAACAAGAACATTAATATTATTGAGTGGCGTAATTTTAGTAGATTTCCTGCAGAAGGGGGCCACAATTACAGGTACTTATTATGCCAACTCAATTCCCAAATTACGTGACGCGTTAAAAGAAAAACATCGGAGGAAGTTGCGCAAAGGTGTTCTTTTGCATCAGTATAACACACACAGTCACAAGTCCGAAATTGAGATCGGGCAGGCTTCGAATTAGTTGAACATCCGCCACATTCACCAGATTTGGCTCCCAGAAATTACCAGCTGTTTCCAAATCTTAAAGAACACTTGCGTGCGTTGGAATTCATTTGTTTATGAAGAGTGTTGGGCATATATTCATTAGACATTTTTAACTTGATATTGTTTCAGTAACACATCTTTAAGCTGTGGCAATCATGTAATGTGGGACACCCGTATATATCAAATCATAATTAATACATTGTTTTAAAAACTAGCACATTCTCAAAGCTTAAACAATAAAATATGAAAATTCTCCGATTATAAAAGAACTACACCATTATTAATTATTTGGGTCAGAGGATGCAGGTTATCTTGTTCAGAAAACAATGCGAAATATCACGTTTCAAAGTAAATAAACGACGTCACGCCTCCTTCTTTCGAAACACAATATAATAATAGCTCAAACATAATGATCACTGTTACTAAATTCGATATTAAAATGAATATAAATTGCTTTTTGCACTTACATACATGTATATGTATGTACAAATTAATATGTTCAAATATTACGAAACCCTCTCAGACATTTAAAGTTTACAAAATAACATTATCAAATAAAATAATGAAAACAATATAAGTGTGACAATGGGTAAATAATATATTATGGGTATGACTCATATTTATTATACAATAAACATAATAAATTGTATATGAAGGATTTTGTTTACTTATTGTAACATTTTTTTTGTAAAAGTAGTTACGATAATAAACATAAGAATCATATATTCAATTATTATTATTTGCATTTTAACTAGCACATAAAAAACATGTTCTTCAACAATTGAGGCATTGGACCGTGTTATAAAAGATCATAGATGGTCGAAAAAACGACGATATTGTGAGTTATGTAAACAGTTTACATTTTAGAACACCTTGAATTTTGTTAAAATTGTTATACAAAATTCTAATGCCTAAGTTATGCAGCTAAATTATTCTTGGGAATGTAATTTTACAACAGATGGCGTTAGTTAATTTTTGCCAGTGTTAAGAGTAATTAACATCTATTTTGATGACAGTTCTAACTTTATTTTGAACAAGAAACAACCGTTTGGTAGAGTACGTGAAATTATATAAAAAGTTAAAAATGGAAGATCAAAGGACGCATTTTCGTCATTCTTTTATATCCATAAAAAGAAGAATGCATGTGGGTCAAGCTTGCGAAAAGTTGCGTCAATTTGCGGTGATGTTTCATGAAATTCCGTGCTGGTTATTTTAAACTTAATGATGCTCCACTGAGGTTAATAACAAAATAAAGACGTCAAGCTAGTCAGACACAACATAATCACATGAAAAAGCTAGTATACGATAACGAGCTCGATATTTAGGTTACTTAAAGTTCTCTTGACGGGTTGTGTAAATATTGGACAGTTTGAATGAATGCTCGTTAATCGTAAAGGCATCTCATCACCAATCGTTGAGACCACACACAGTTTTGATCGTCTGTCAAAAAATATTGGACCTTAGACGGGCTGTGCTACCACATCCACTACACTAGCCGGCGTTTGCGCCTTTAGACTTTCACTTATTTCATTCTCATCAAAACTCCGCGTAATGTAGTGTTTGAGTCGATGAGACTGTGAACCACCTTGTAAAGTTTCTCGCCGATAAGGATGGCTCCTTCTAAGAACGAGGAATTATGGAGTTCACCGAAATATGGCAAAAGCTTATTAAAGAGAATAATATTTAATAATTGATTTTCCTTTTTTATTATTAATAAATAGCATAGAAATACACAAAACACTTCAAATTTCGATTCGTCACTTCCACTCATTGATTGTCTAATTACGGTGTAACCTTGCACATTGAAGTCGCTTCTGCTTATTTCCACGTCCTAATAATGGTTTCCGTGAGGCAACGCGACCGTGTAAATTTGCTTCTATTAATCGTCGTTTCACTGTACTCACAGAAATTTTTTTAGCACAGCCCTGATTAAATTCGGCTGTTTTTTCAGATGCCGTTAAGTTTTTATTTCTTTTGCTAATTAATTTAATTCTTTCGTCGTCAGCTTTGGAAGTACCTTTCGATGGTCCCGGCCGATTGCGGTCTTCCAGACTGCCAGTTTCTTGAAACCGACGAATTATGAGATCCACTGTCGCCTTTTCTCTTTTAATTTTTCGCCAATACCGCGAACTGAATACCCCTCACGATGCAAAGTAAGTATCGCTGATCGTGTTCCACTATCAAGCGACTTTCCCCGTGGCATTTTGTAAACTGAAATTACACTATTCACTTACAAAATAGATAGCTTCACACAAGCACGTTTAGTGATCTACTGATGGGCACAAGGAGGTAGTAACGGGGTAACCGACTCATTTTAGGTAAATTTCTAGACTTTAGACCCTTCTTAATGACCGTACCACTAATTCTGATTATTAGTTGGCATTATCGTACAATGCTATTGAGATGCAATATCAGGTAATTTTAGTTGTTGTTAGATAAAATTGTTTCTATATTATTTGGAGAATATAATACAAATACAATACTTATTTGAATTATAAACCTTCTTAAGAATAAGGTATAATAATACTATCGCTATTTATTGGCATTATATATATTTTTTGATCGTTATATAAAATTTAATGAAGTGTTCATACTTCCATGAGCGGGAGTGTATGTATATATTGTAGGCTTTAATTACCACATACTGTAGACGAGTACCGATCTAGATTATTGTTTTATAACAACATTATGAATACTTATTTGTAATTTAAGTTACTTATTGATTTGCTTCATCGAAATTTCGATTATCAAAGCTAATGTATAGATATGAAATTGATACCTAAGAAACTAATAAAATATTTAGATCGACACTTAAAAAACAAATAGAAAGAAATGCTTTATTTAATCATATAATCGCGAAAAGAATTTGGACAATATAAAATTGGCATTTCACTCGAACGTGTACCCCATATTATCCCGAAAGAAATACTGCGTTTGTAAAATCGAAAATAGAAATTTCTTAAATCCATTTTGTAATCCATCGTGGAAAGTTTCGACGAATGTAATTTTTCGTCGATTGACGGTAATTCAAAGCTGGAGACTAATGAAAACATTAATTATATAAGAAAGCAATAGCGTAGACAGAGCACGCCGTCCGTTAATTGTCGAACCGCTCAGTTCTGGGTATGACTATTTCTACTTGTGGAAATCGTCGGTTCAAAGTCCAATCGCTGTCGTCGCTGCGGGCGAATTGATTTCCCCAATAGTAATTAGGTATACGTTAACTGCCGCCTAGCTGTGAAACGCACACATCCAGAGCGTGTGTATCTATCTGTGTTTGTTTATGTGTAAGTGTGATGATGCAAACTCTGGTACAAAGTCCGTTTCTATGTGTCGAATACACCTACAAAAGAGCACACTTAGCAGCGGCGTAGGTATACTTGGGTGTTAATCGCATTACTGTTTGCACATCTAAATTCATTTGTTAAATAGAAGAGATGCGAAGATCTTACTTTTTTTTGCTAAATAAAGAATATATAGATAAATATATACAGTATGATCATGATTTTTTTCTAAATAATTAACACACTGAGTAGGTAAAGAAAGTCCGTTGGATGATATTTGGTCTAGTAATAGGGAATTGTAAACACAACGAGGTTGTGAGTTCGACAGAAAAAAAGGATACTGCCAATATGGAGACTTAACAAGAAGGCAGTTTCTTCAAATGGAAGATGGATGTCCCGAAGACGAACTCTCTGAAACTTTTTCTCATTAGTCCTAAACATTTTCTATCTTTTAGGTATAAGGCTGATGAAGTTAGGTCCTGCATTTTTGTCTCCATTATTTCCTATCTTCCGATAATTTTCGTATTTTATCCCTTCATTCCTTTTTTCTCTGCTTCTTCTCTAATCCGATCCATCTTGTTCTTGGTTTTTAACTCTTATTTCATTCCGATACTCGCGTTTCAAACACTGTTCTGGCGAATCCATCCCTCGACTTTCAACACCCATACCCAAACCACCTAAATTGTTATGATTGCTCGCTAAGAAGTTCCATTCGTAGGTTTTATTTTTCTATTTATTTTATCCCTTGTGATTTTATTTTATATTCTTCTTATGAAGTTAGGTCCTGCATTTCTGCCTCCATTGTTTTTTATCTTCCATTAGTTTTCTTATTCTATCCCGTCATATCTTTTTTCTCTGCTTCTCTAATCTGATCCATCTTGTTCTTGGTCTTTAGTTGACCACATACATAGTTAGGCCTAACAAAGAAAACGCAAGTTTATTGGACAAAAAATATTCTATTTTTCAAAATATTTCCTGCTTTACTTAATCAAACTTAATCAAACGATAGTTCAAATCAGCAATGCGTTCATTATAGGTCGATGAATCAAACTCTTTGAAATAACTGTTTATAGCAGCGACTAGCTCGGAATTGGAGAAAAATTTTGCATCTAATCTTTTTTTTAATTTTGGAAATACACGATAATTGCCGGAGAATGGATCACTAATTTAAATCACAAATCATAGCATATGAAAATAACGATCGTAGACTTATGGGCGTTACCCTGATATAAAAACATTTTCTTCTTTGTCAAACGATTTCTCTTTGACTTTGTAGATTATAACAAATTGTCATAATACGTACTTTTACTAGATAGTCATGCAATACGATACGCGGGATTAGATCTATCATTCTGGAGCAATAACTATTTTTGGATATTCATCTTTTGCGCTCACACCACCACGTTTAAATTCGGATATCCAATTTTCAACCATTGAAAACCAAAAGGCAAACTCTAATACTGTCGAATCTAACTCTGCTTTGATTTAGGTTGGCGTTAAACCTTTTAAATGCATAGCAATTTTCTATTCTTTAATGAATAAACATTGCTTCCCTCTCTCGTCCAACACAAGAATGTGTTGAACGACAAAGCGAGAACGCGTCTATCTCGCTGGTCGAGAATAAAGTTTCCAGAGCGGCGCTTTGCCTGAAGATGAGTGAATTCTGTGAAACATATGCAGTAGACAGGGTGTTATTAACAATTGAGTGATTCCTTTTAACATTCATTTCTTTACTTTGTTTACAAAATCGCATGAAAGGTTCACATTGGCGCACCGTTAAACACAGACAAATTAACAGATGGCTCTGTACTATCATATTTAATCTAAAAAAGGACGGGTTTATAGAATAGTATATATTTCACCGAATTCTCGCCATCTCTGCGTTAAGCCATGTATTTATGAACCGTCTTTGAACACTATAAATAGCTCGCGTATGATTTCTTTTTTTGGAAAATTTAGAAATGTACGAATTGCCTGTGAGTATAAAATGTTTTCCAAAGTAAGCAATGATTTGTTGGGTTGGTCAGGAAATATAATTTAAATAGCAAAATAGGGAAAGTATTTTTTTTTCAGAAAATTGTGTAAAACTTTTAACTGCTTTATAACACGTAAAATGATTTTACCTGTGGGAAATTGCAGAACTACATTTCTCTTTTTGATTATTTTAAAATAATTATTTACACAAGTTAAGTGCCAAAAAATTTAAAAATAAATTCTTCATATCTTGATTCTCGTAAGAGTAACTAAACTAACGACATACTAAGTTTTGTGTAGTGTGTGCCAGACTTTTTCCACCGAATTTAGGTCGATAGATTTTCCTGACCAATCCAACAAGAAGTTTATGTCGTTTAAAACAGTTTTTAAATAGAGCATAAAGTATTTGTATACAAAACGTTATTTTTAACTAACGCAGCGATATATGCAAGACACTGATTGGGCGTTTTGACAAGATGTAACAGCATCGAAACTCCCCCAATGAAAGAATTAAAATCATTAATGAAGACTGTTTTTTTTCTCTTATAATTTGCAAGTTAAATTCTTCTTTATGGTGTTCAGATGTTTAATAAATTGAGTCTCTGTTGTCTTTCCTTATCATTGGAATATTCGTGTTCGAAATATTTAAAAAAATCAAACATTTTTAAGATAAGAATGACTTTGTATATATTTTCTTGAATTCGTACTATATTCGTCCAACATTTATTTTAAATAAGTCTTATACGAGGGACCATTCGAAAATTTTGAGATACTATTTACATATACATATAAAAGGTACTAGGAAAGTTTTGCAATACGGCTTAGTTTATTTAATTTTTTCAAAGTAATTTCCTCTACACTCAATACACCTCTCCATCCTCTGAAACCAATCTTTAAACCAGTTCTGCCAAGTTTCACTAGGCAGTAAAGCACACTTTGTCTCAAGTCCGCAGAAGATCCTCATCACTGGAAAACCGCCTACCTTTTAGCTTCATTTTCACATGCGGGAACAGTGGAAAGTCGCCGGAAGCATGATCCGGACTGTTAGGAGAGTGCTCGAGAAGTTTCAATCCTGTCGTGGTTCAATATTCGGTGCGGGCTTTGGCGCGGTGAGCTGGAGCATTATCGTGATGGAGGAACCAGGTGTCCATTATTACTTTGGCTGCAGGTTTTTCATAGATCCAGTGACTTTAGGCAGGCACTGTTCAGTACATTACTTAGCTGTGACAGTCTTCTGTGTGTCTAAAACGACGCGTTCCACAATTCCACTCGATTTGAAAAATACAGCTACATTATTTTCTTCTTTACAGATCGGGATTTTCTGTCAACTACGGGTGTGTCCTCATCATCAAAGACCCCAAACTTTGTTTTGAACTTTGGTCGGCACATCGTAATAGTACAGCCAAGTCTCGTCACCTGTCACGATGTTGTTCACATACCGAGATTGTCCCTTATTAAACTTTTTCAGCATCTCCCGGCACCAAGTCATACGTCGTGTCGTCTGCTCTTCAGTCAGTCGATGCGGCACCCAGAGAGAATAAAGTTTCTTTACTTGCTAATGACCATGCAGAATCGAAAGAATTGCTGGTGCATTTAGACCTGAAATACCCTCTATCTGTTGGTAGGTCACTCGCCTGTCCTCGCCAAGCATTTTTCTCACAGTAGCAACTTTTTCCTCCGTAATTAACGTTCGTGGCCTTCCCGACCTCTCAGCATCCTCCACAGTTAAATTCCCCTTTGGAATTCTCCATACCACCTGAATATCGTTGTGCAATGTGGACAAACATCACCTAGTGCAAGAGTCATTTCTTCGAAGCACTGGTCTATGTTTAAATCACGCACGAAATTATAACTCGAAACTGCCCTTATCTCATTTCGTGACCACGATGCCATCACAAGCACTTTACACTCTCACTGCTAATGAATAACTGCGCCCATTGACCTGGCACGGTGACTACTATGCATTTATGAACATGTCTGAACATGCAGCAACAAACAGCTTCCTACGATTCATTGTTGCGTCATATTGCAAAACTTTCCTAGTACCCTTTGTATTACACAAGCATCGATATATCACATGTCTTCTTTTTATACATGCATCTAGTTTTATAAAAATAAAATAAGTTACAATTTGCAAAAAGATCGATGTAATACAATCACAGAAGTCGACAATATATGTATAAATAACTACATAAAAATGTAAATTATTTAAATAAATTTTTAAAACATTATCGCACGTATTTCCTGAAATACATTGCTTATTTGACCTTTTATATATTTCTCGCGCAATTTCAAATTCGCAAACGATCACATTGGCCTTGAAAAGTAATTTAGAATAATATCGCTAATTTACATTTCATTGGATTATTTTTAGTTAACGAAAAAATTCCTTTCTTTCTGTACACACCTACGTCTTTCTAATGCTTCTACTTTTAAGGTGATATTACAAAAGAATACAGGAATAAAAGTAATGAATTATTAAACTGTAGTAAAGAAATCTTTGGAAAGTGTTCTCTTTAAAAACTTAGGAGACAGTTAATTTGAGTCCTAAAAATGAAATGTAGAAATTTTTTCAAAAATTTCTGCATTACGTGTATAAAATGATCAATTTTACCGAAGCCTGTGATTGATTAAATTAATCAATGCACAGCACAGTGTGTGTTTGGCTTTCGATGGTGTAAGTCTAGTTCCAGGTGCGATACTGTGATTAATTATCTGCTGATGATGACAATTTATTTGTCGAAATACGTGTACAGAATACGAAAATTATTGTGGGAAGGGGTTATATTAACCTTAATTGATTAACGATGTATAAAGTGGTTAGAATTAGAAATTTTCAGTATACCATCGTAAAAGTGCACAATTATATGCAATTAAAAACCTACCGTGGTTTTTCATTTAATAACTGTTTTCATAATGCTTTTTAAAGCATACTAGAAAGATTCGAATTCACTATCTTCGTGGTTTAATGATGAGGACACATTACCAGAGAGAGTGAAATCGTTGATTCGAGTTCCACGCAGGCAAACATTTTTTAAAAAATTTCTACATTACATATACGATGTATAAAGCGGATAATATTAGAAATTTTCATTTTAACATCGCACAAGCGCATGCAATGTCATCATGCTTGGCAAAATGTATACATCTAGTCTGTATAAAGTTGACAACCACATACTAGATGCAAGAAATTTTGGACAGTAATATTTTATTTAGTAAAAATGGCTTTAAACCGTTTTACATTGACATAGGTTGATCTTTACTGTCATTTATTGTGAGCTATAATCATTTAAATTAAAAAAAAACGCCATAATACGTATTATCTGAAGGCATAAAGTGTGATTATTCTTGCATGAAAATGTCCTACGCAAGCTATTGTTTTTTCTCTCAATGATGATGGCCTATGTGTATGGTGTATTCAACCAGCGACGAGAATAAGTCTACTTGCTATCGCGTTCTTATGTTACCTTGCGAACACTTATTCTGCGCTTCGATTGTCCTATGTATGTGCGATCGCAAAAGCCACACGATATTTCGTAAACTTCTAGTTTTTCAAAGACAATTTTGTCTTTCAATACTAAGTCTTGCAAAATTACAAAGAAGATAGTATTGGTGATGTAACCAATACTTTTATCTGTGGAAAAGGCAGCAGTTTTAATTTGCAAATAAAATAGGAGGAAACAAATAGTAGAAAGGGTTGGAAGATCGTCCAAAAATTTCAACTCCTGTAGAATATATTACTAACATCATTCCCACAGTGTATTTATAACTAATTTCTGGTATCATTCGTTACCAAAAGGAGGCAGTTAAAAGTGACAGGAAGACGTTTTTCGATGTGCAAGAACATGCTGATTTAGGGCGAATGTTTACTTCCTTAAATGAAACAATGTTTCTGTTTACAAACAGCAGTCGTAATTATCATAGCCGGATATTCACATTTATTGATAATCGACATTCATGGGGTGTACGAATACTTTTGTGGCTAACTGTATATAGTTTTCCACATTTATTTAACTCATTTCTAAATTCTGATTGTAGCAATTAAAAACGGTTGTAAATTAATCAGTAGCAAAGTAATTAACTTCTTTTTACTGATAAGATATTTTTATGCCTTAGCACCTAAAAATTACGTATGAACATGACCGCATTAATTACGTGCAATTAGATATATTTTCCGTTTTAAATAATTATATTTAAATACACGAATGTAATTTAATTATCGATTAATTGCGTGGCAAGTTTTTATAATGAAAAATTATTAGCAAACTGCGTTATTTGGTTCGTTTGAACGAGAGAGGGAGGTAATGTTTTTATCATTCTTTGATGTGTTACAAAACGATACGATAACCCATATCGAGAATAAATTCGTTAATGATATCATAGCTTATCTGATGAGAGTTGATCACTCGAAACAGTTCGTAAAAAAAGTATTATTATTGTTGGAATTTTATATCGTTAACCAATAAAATAGTACACAAATGAAGTCTATTTACGGATTCTATTATATACTATTTTTATTATCTATAATTTCATGCAGTTGCACTTATGTATTAGGTATGCAGTAAAATTGGAACCGGGGAAATTCCACTCGATGTAAAAAAATAAAGGATTCGTCGAAATCATTTAAAACATCTGTAGGCCATGCGTTCTTATAGTACTGTGCAAAAGAAAGAAGTACCTTCTTGAATTTTACAAAAACTATTATGAAAGGATTACACAAGTTGAAATTTGTTTTAATGTATAAAAACTAACACAATATTTAAACATAAACGACTTAAATTTTCAATATTTTGTATGACAACCTTTATTTTCTATGGTATCTTACATTATTCTTGGTGGGCTTTCAATTGAATTAATGACATTTTCATGAATATTGTACCGCTCTTCCTGTAGTATGTTCCACAGTTCATTTTTGTTCTTTGGCTGCCTGTCACACCTTTTTCTGTCAAGATAATCCCACATTGCTCAATAATATTTAAGTCAGGACTTTGGTGGCCATATCATAGTCTGCAATACCCCATTTGCTTCCTACTATGTTAAATAAGTTTTCACAAATTTTGAGGTATGCTTGGGATCATTATCTTGCTGTAGAATGAAATTATTACTAATAAGTCGCTGCCCTGATGGTATGGCATGTTCTTCTAATAGTGATCTGTATTTCTCACCAGTTAATTTACTCTTTACTTTTACAATTTCATCCACACCTACTGCCGAAATACAACCCCAAACTTGGATATTGCCTACTCCATGCTTTATGGTAGTGTGTAAACATGGTTCCAATAACGATTCACCAGGACGTCGTCTAACATATTGACGTCTGTTCGTTCCAAATAATTGATATTTAGGTTCGTCAATCCATAGTACTTGTCGCCACTCATTATATCCCCAAGTTTCGTGGTCTCTGGCATATTTTAATCGTTTCCCTCTATTACTTCGTCGCAGAAATGGTTTTCTTACGGCCACGCATCCCTTCAAGACTGATCTGAGCAAGTGTCGCGTTACTGTTGAAGCATGTACCGAAGTACCAGATGTTCGCGCAAGATCTTGACCTAGTTCTGCGCTAACTTTTTTACAATTTCGTAAGGAACTAACTTTTAAAAACTGTGCATCAGCTTAACTGAGTTTTCTTGGACGTTCACTCTTTGATCTATCACTTGCACTGCCGGTTTCAGTCATTCTTTTTATTGTTTGTTGCACGGCATACCGGGCACATTTCACTGTCTTTGATATTTTCATTTGACTATAACCCTCTTGGTGTAAAACAGTAATTTTATTTCTGTCTAGTAATGCTATTCTAGGCATTTTCTATCTACTATAACAATTTACAACTCACAATTTTTTCTTAAAATGAAAATTTCACTCGTAGGCGCGTTTTTTAAGAATCCAAATAAATTCTATTGTGGAACCGCTCTCTATCGTTTCTACCACTGAATTAAAAGCAAAATCTTATAGATTAAAAACTCTCCCTTGAGATTTTATTGCAGAGCATTGTGGTGCAATAAAATTTATTACATTAATCCTTTTGTCAGACTGTCGATCTCACCCCTACGCGGAAGTATGATGTTATAAACTTAGAAATTTCCAGTGATTATATTTCTACCAATAAGTGAATCGTTCTTGGAAAGATGTATTAAGTATTATAAATTAAATAAACGCAATAATTATTAGCAAAACGTTTTAGTAAATAAGTTTTGGAAAATATTGTTAGGTGCTTCTTTCTTTTGCACAGTACTGTATGTATGTTTATTTAAAAAAGGGTATACACATGTTTAGTTAGGATAAATTTCTTTGCACACATTTTTATTTTTTTCAGTTTTGTGTAGTTCATTTCTATACGTAGCTCGTGTCTTCTTAGTTGTCGACTATAGATAAAAATAAATAATTAAAAGGGAATATCAAAGTGTATTAATTAAATTATAGTAAAACGTTCCATAACCTCCGTCCGACAAGTAATATTAGAATTTGTTCTCAAACGATCAAAGTTTAAAGAGAAAAGCTATGTTTTATGTTCAAAATGTGTTAATCAAAGTTTCTATTTTCTGTACAAGTAGAATGCATTTATGTTATTTCAATAATCACCAAGTAGCTTTAGCAACGCGTGCAATAAAAACTGAATAAAAACGTAATATTACTGAATTTAATACCTGCTAAAGACGGTTAATTATGAGAATTATTAAAATATATTATATATAATACAATTGTAATTTATAGGAATTATTGCCATCCGTTAAAATCTTTATCTTCTCTTTGAAACGAGAAATGATTTAATGCTTAAAAAATTGCAAAGATTTCAGAGTAACCAGAAATGTAATCTGCTTTAGGTTTCAAACTTTCATTTGTTTTCACAAATTGTTTTTTTATTTCACCATACATTTTACTATTTCTTCGTCGAAATTGTCGGTTTAGTGCCTTAGCTATTAGTAATTACATTCGTCAAACGCAAATTAAAATATTTATAAAAACACTGTTGCACACTCTATTTATAAACAATTGCATTACGTCTTACTTAACATTATTATACTTCCACGCCGCCACTGTTTTCTAGTAATCGTTTTATTGTGGTCAGGGCACCGGCCAATGCAAAGTCTCGGTCCACGCGCCGAATAGGTGTTCTTGAATGGTGGACTTTGGAACCTGGCTCTTATTCGAAGATGTTTATACAACACATACATGCATATCGTTCTGTATATGCCGCGGTTCTTTCTCATGACACATTCAAGGATTCTTTCGGCTCGCTTTTAAATACTGCGACTTGCGGTGAAACGAACGGTTGTTTCTCTTCTCAATCTGTTATAAAAACTCAGCGAAAATTATTTTCGGTTTTTGGACGTTTCGCGTACATACACAGCATGTCGTAAATATAGGACCAGAAATAAAACACAAAAATGAGTACAACTGATACACAAAAGAAGTACGTTTATTATTATTGAATTTATTTTTGTAAATTTTACAATTTATTTAGATAGTTGAGAAAGTAATTACCTTAATAAAGTTGGGGACGATTTTGGGAATTCCTACAATATTTTATATATTTACAATCAGTATACAGGTAGCATTTGTAAAGTCGTTATACACTGAAATACCAGGTGTACTGGAAAGCCATTACCAGTTTTTTCGTAAAAAAAACTACATAATTTTCAAGAAAATGGAGTATTGGCCGTTTGATTCTACACTTCTTGCCCATCTTTCAGGCAATTTATGGATGCCATCCCAAAAAAAGGTGCTTGTCCTTTGAGCAAAACCATTCATCGAGACATTTTCTAACTTCTTAGAAATTAGCGAAGTGCTGCTCTGCGAGCGCGTGTCCCGTTGATGCGAAAAGGCGATAGTTGGACGAGGCAAGGTTAGGAGAGTACGGCGGGTGCGATATTATGTCCCATCCATGTTCTTTCAATGCTTCCTGCGATGCGATCGTGTTGTAAAATCACTTTACCGTGTCTTCGGGCCCATCCTGGATGTTTTTCTATCAATGCATGGTTCAATTTGATAATTTGTTGTCGGTAGCGATCAGTATTAATTAACAAGTTTCAACAGTTTGCAATACACCATGCCATTCTGGTCCCACCAAATACAGAGCAATGATTCAGCCTCGGAGTCGATGGGCCGGCTTCGCCAGGTGAGAACCATGATTTTTTGCGTTTAGTGTTTTCGAAATAAATCCATTTTTCACCACCCGTCCCTATTTGATGCAGGAATGACTTCCGATCATACCTTTGAAGCAGCATTTCACAGATGATTTTTCGATTTGCCATTTGCCTGTCATTCAACTAATGTCGCACCCATTTTTCCATCTTTTGGATTTTTCCCATTGCTCGTAATCGGTCGCTAATCATTTCTTGGGCCACATTTAACGCTTCTGCCAATCGCTTTTGAGTTTGAGTTGGGTCTTCATCCAATAACTCCTTTAAACTTTTTCAGTCTACCAGAACGTTCTTTGTCTTGCAAATTGAAATCACAATTTTTAAATTGCCGAAACCACGCCGCACATGTTTTTATGGTCGAAGCATGCTCACCGTAAGTTTCTATCAGCAAATAATGACTTTCAGCGGCTTTTTTCTTTTGATTAAATAAGAAAAGAAATGCGTGCCGCAAATGCACCTTTCAGGCACGAAACTGGACATTTTCAAAGGTATAAATCTATGACAGTGTTACTTTCGCAAAATATAACATGTATGGCATTGAAACTTGATGTCAGTAGAATAAAATGACATATGTATCAAATCATAACATTGCATACTTAAGTCTTGCGATATCTGTTAGAAAAACCGGTAATGACTTTCCGGTACACTTGGTATAAATTGAATATTTTTTGAACTTTTTGTGTAGGCAATTTGCTTGGTTCGAAATTCTCTTTTTACGAGACAACTGATATAAAATACGCTTTGATTTTTATTACTATAAAATAACTTGAACTCGCCTCTCTACCATTGCCATATCTCCACCTATCTAACAAAAAAAAAAGAAAAACGACTGTCACTCCACCTAGGTAATGGAAGTCAAAATAGCATATATCGATAAAACAGAAATACCAATCTAAATACAAAACTAAATAAACAATAAAGAGACATATAACTACAAACATAATCACCGCCCTCGAAAGACTGGCTTTTCAAAGTAAATTACAATTCGTTTGAAGTATGCGCACACGTTAAATATTATAATTCATTTACTGATAACAGACGCGCGCCTTACAATAATATTAGATGCATGTGCACCCATAACACGAACCAAACAGCCGTTCCAGTAAGGAGGTGGTGCTTTGTCTCCTTTCAAGACAACCATGGCCCGCCCCACTAGTAACCGATTTGATTTCCCGATTTGTCGTGTCTTTTGTTTCATTCTTGTAATGCGGCCAAACATTCATGGAACCATCTTCGCAAAAAATGTTGGTTCATTTGTTGCAGTTGCTTGTATTGCGTTAAACCTTTTAGGTATCTAAACATCATCTTGAGGAACTGTGGTTAAATATTGCCCTATCAGGAGGTGTCGAGGAGTTATCGCTATCAGGTTATTAGGATTGTTCGTGAGGGGAATTAGTGGACGTGAATTTAGTGCTGCTTTCATCTGGGTCGTAACGGTATAAAAATTTTCAAAGTGCAAAACGTTTTTGCCACTTCTTTTTATGTGGAATTTTGCTTGACTTAATAGCCGCTTCACCAAAGGTCACCGTGATGAGGAGACCGAACAGATGAAAAGTATTTTTGAAATTCATCGGGCTTCAATAATTATTTAAAATTAGCCTTCAATTTGTTTCCGGCTCCAATAAAATTTGTTGCATTGTCCGAATAAGTATGTTTACAAATGCCGCGCCTTAAAACAAATCTTGTCAAATAATGTAAAAACATTAAGAAAAGAATCGGTTGTTAAATCTGCCCATAAAATACAAATATATGCTTTAATGATCTTTCGATTTCTGAGTTTTCTGTCTTTAATGTCAAAAGGACCAGCATAGTCCACGCTCCATATTAAGAACGGTCTATTTGGAGTTTTTGATCGCCGCGTTCTGTTAATTTACAAGGATTTAAGCAGAAACAACGTAAGGCAACTTCTCAAAGAACTGTGTACTGTTTTTTCCGTTTAGGGGCTAATTATTTAGCCTTATTGAAACTAATACCGCTTGGGCAGCTGTATGTAACTGTCGATTATGCTCATTGCGAATTATAAGTTTAGTGACATCAATCTCTATCTCTACCCATCTATCAAAAAACAACTGTTACCTCATTGTAAGTAATATCAGTCAAAATAGCATATTTCGATAAGATAGGGTAACGGCAATTTGAATACAAAACTAAATAAACAATGAAAAACATATAACTACAAAACATAAAATGGCAGAAAACGTGCGAAATAGATACACCACACACACACACTACACACACCACATTGTATATATATATTAGAGTTTTTTATACAACCATGCTCAAATGTATTAGATACCTTACGAATTTATGTACATACATACATATATAGTTTATATAGTTTAGTCAAAAGAGAGGTGAGGAAAATAAAACTGTTGTGAAAATTATGTACAAAGTGTTATTTAGTAATATAGTACAATTTATCAATATTTTGTCGCTCTGCCCTTGGCCTTAATGACAGCTCGCACTCGTCGAGGCATACTTGCTACTAAATTGTAACACTCTGCCGGTGGTATTGCAGCCCATATTCCGCGAATTTTTGTTGATAATTCTGCTTTTGACAGGCATTTATTAGTTTTTAAGATACGCCACAAATTTTCAATGAGCGACAAATCGGGACTTTGTGGCGGCCAATCCAATACCTCCACTGTGTTTTCCTCGAACCAACGCATTACAGCTCCCGATTTGTGGCAGGGCGCATTATCTTGCTGAAAAATGTATTGTGGAATATCCTGGTCGAATAGTTTTAGTACAGACGGTTCTAATACTTCCTCCAACATGGCTAAATAGCGTTGGCTATTCATCCGTCCATCGCACAGGTACACTTCTCCAACACCGTATGCAGACATACAATCCCAAACCATGATACTACCACCTCCAAATTTTACTGTGGTAATGATACATTGTTCATAAGCTTCCCCTTGCCTACGCCGAACGTATAGCGTCCCAGGTAGTCCCCAAAGCTGCCAGGCAAAAGAAGAAAGTTAGCACTTATACAGGATTAATTTTGTTTAATGTTACATGTAGACTGAATTGCGTACAACGATAAGAATATTAGTCATGAAGATGTACTTACATACCTCGATATTCGATTTATCAGACCAAATAATCTTCGACCACTTCTCGATTGTCCAATTTTCATGTTGTTTGTCCCATAAATACCGCTTCTTTTTATGAGCGTCAGTTAAAAACGGCTTACGTCGCGCTTTACACCCTCGTAAACCAGCACACTGGAGACACCTTCTCACTGTTTGCGCAGAAACTGTTACGCGATAACGCTGTTTCAGCTCACTGGCGAGCTGTTGCGACGATTTTTTCCTATCACTGAGAGTTAGTCTTTGTAAAATTCTGTCTTCTCTAATCGAAGTACAGGGTTTTCTGCCACTTTTTGGTCTGTTAACAAACGACCCACTCTCCTGATAGCGACTAATGGTTGTACGGACTGCACATCGCGAACATTTTTTGTTTTTGCAATTGCAGCTATTGATAACTTCTGGGAACGTAGTAGCACTATTTGGGCGCGTTCCCCTAGCGACAACTCGCGTGTTTTAGGCATTTTTCTTCAACAAATAACTGACACAACGTGAAAAAATAGGATAATCTAATTGATCTCTACCACAAACTCACAAACGCACGTTGCTCACACACTGCTAGAATGACACTAAATTTCTAAAATCCACAATTTCCCCTTTCCACATATTCTTTTCAATAGGGGATTAACTAGGGTATTCAAAAATGCATTTCTGTAAATACCATTAACTATTTTTACGGTTAATTTCCGTCAGACTTGGATAATACCGAGAATAAGGATTTTACCTGGGGTGTTTAATACATCTGAGCATGGTTGTATATATATAGAAGTATATTTAATTGAAGAAAGTGCCACGTGGCTAAACTATTCAAAATATAAAATCTATGATACACTCGAACATAAAATCAAACATAAACACCAACTTTTCCCAGCCACTGCATTCAAAACGATAAAAGGGAATTCGATTATTCTAGAGGATAATTATGCAAATACAATTTGAATTAACTAATATACTTTCAAGAAACAGTTCTGAATAATTTAGGTTATTTGATTTGTAATATCAATTACATGAAATCGAGTAATATTTTGCTAATGAAGTAATCAATATTACAAACTGTAAACTACATAATACGTAGGGTAAAATGGTCCGCTAGCAGTCTATCCCTTTAATAAATTATCGTGTATGAATAATTATTTGATAGTTGACTTAATATCTTTGATTCAAATTTATACAAAACCGTGTCGCTATACAGGGCTGGTGTGTGATTTTCTCCCATTATGAATTAAATTATGTGAGTTGTTTCAAAACTTCTTGGAATAGGATATAGATAGTGTCAGCATTAGCAATTCGTTATGATTTTAATGACGTAGTCATTAGTTATCGTAATATCATATATTCGATTTTGTTATTTTTCTACAAAAATAAATAAAAAAATATATCGGCCATTGATATTTTCGTTGATGCCGAACATACACTACCGTCCATATTAGTTCGGACGCTCAAATAAAAAGGGAAAGCAGTTAAATTGATTTATGTCAAAACTTAAAATTTGCATTGCATTATTATTTGTAGATGTTTATAAAGTATAATAATAAAAATTAAAGTAGATCTAACGTTAAATAAACAAAGATATCTTAAACAGTCCGCTCATCGAAGAAACACTCTTTTGCGCGAAGAACAGCTCGTACAATTCGAGGTATCCGTTTCACTAGTCTTCATGGACCCTATTCGGTATACTATTCCATTCTTTTTGCAACATGTTCCACAAATGATTTGTTGAGGTAGGACACACTTTTCGGACCCTCCTGTCCAATTCACCCCATTACAATCCTATGGGGTTTTGTTCGGGGACTCGTGGTGACCATGTCACTATTTGTAAGGTATTATTATTTTGTTCCCTATTTAAGAAATTCTTACATGTTACTGCTGAGCGTTTGGTGTCGTTGTTCTGCATAAACACAAAATTTTCGTCGATTAAATGCAGCTGCGAACGTATCGCATTTTCTAGAAATATTTCTAAATAACCCTCCATTCGCAAAATAACCTCGATTCGCTTCAAGTCTCCTGTGTCGGCGTAGCGAAAACAATCCGAAACAAGCACAGAAGTTTCTCCTTATTTGACAGCTGGCACTATACAATCCCGCAGCATTCTTTGAAAACTCTTCTTACAAAAACACGCCTTGATTGTCCAAACACTTCAAACTTTGATTCATGAGTCCATAAGACCTTTTTCCTGTCATTCAGTGTCCAATCTCTGTGTTTGTTTCTGTCCATTGTCGTCGTTTTTGCCTATTTCCCCGTCGAAGTAAGGGCTTTCTTACAACAATGCGGCCGTGAAGATGCCCAGCTTTTAATCTTCTTTTGACCGTAGTAACAGAAATTTTTCTTTTCATTTCTACGGCGATTTCGGGTACTGCCAGTCTCCTATTTCGTTTACTTTTTTTTTATACGCTCATCGTCGGTGTGAGATGTTATTCGTTTACAATCTGAACGTGTTGGATTAAACTACCCATGCGTCGATGTCAAAATGTCATTGAAAATTTTAACAAAAGAGTGGACGTGTGTGGAGCTGTAAGAGGAGGTTGTTTGGCAGATATTATTTTTCGCATATAAATGCCGTAACTGATACTTCAATTACCAATAAAAAGTTTTTGAAAGCGAATGCAAATTATGTGTTTTATTTATTCTTTAAAAAAAACGCGAAATTTGAAACACCCTTTACTTTACAAACCTATAAAGATACTATCTTCATAATGTTGTTTTTTTAAAAGACCATCGTATGTTGATTTTAATAATACATATTCGTAGAATGTGAGAAGTCCAAAAAATTCGGAATTATTTGAAATGATCATCTGCTAATAAGTTAGCCAAGATTTTATTGGCGGCACGCATAATTACAAAACAAAATGTAATTGCATACTTTCACCAGATAATAAAAAAGCAATTCAGAATTTGTAATATGAAAGAACTATTTTTAATATTTATTTTATTTTTTCACATTGAGCACATAATGATTATGATTCAAATTAAAAAACAGAATCACATTGCTATTACAATCTGCTGCTACTTTAACGACCACAATTTAAAAGTAATAACTATTACGAACAAGTAAGGAAGTGAATCCACTCCAGCGTGGCATGGTCGGCCGAACGAGCTAATGTCTTTTACATTTTAAGTAGGCTAGTCTGATCAAAGTCCACTGGATATTTAGTCATAAGAATTCTCCTTTTTAGTGAGGTGCAGCCAGTAGGCGATCAGCATTGAAATTAATTGAATAGATTGGACGAAAAAGAAACATATCAATACATAGTTGAACATGTGTAAACGCATAGCAATTCATAAGATTTATTATCCGATTAATGTTCAAATCAAAAGACGTAAAATTTTAATATTTACAACCCATAACGAGAAATGACTTTTTCTAGTAATATTAGTAGTATTGTATTGGCCACAAATATTAATTACGACCTACTGTTTCCACTTTTAATTCAATGCTATGAAAACAAATATTAAATTGTAAAAAAATTTTTAGAAATGTGTATAAAGTACGATACGAGGACGGGTCAATAATAAGTTTTATTGAACTCTTCAAAATATGTGTTAATTCCAATGATTACTTTCTAATTGGATCCAATTGATCTCTTGCCACCAAGTTTTCAAGTTGGTGAAAAAGGGAAAGAGGGGAGGGGGGGGGGTAAATTTGGCGAATGAGCTAGAACCTGGAGTATTTTGAAATGTAATTCATGAATTTTCACTATTGAAACAGTCAAAGTGTAAGTACATGCATTAGCCTCAAGAAAATTACTTAGTGTCTTCAAATTTGGCGAATGAGCCAGAACCTGGAGCATTTTAAAATGTAATTCATGAATTTTCACCATTGAAACAGGCCAAGTGTGAGTACATGCATTAGCCTCAAGAAAATTACTTAGTGCCTTCAAATTTGGCGAATTACCTAGAACCTGGAGCATTTTGAAATGTAATTCATGAATTTTCACCATTGAAACAGTCGAAGTGTGAGTACATGCATTAGCCTCAAGAAAAAGTACTTAGTTTCTTCAGATTTGGCGATTGAGCTAGAACCAGGAGCATTTTAAAATGTAATTCATGAACTTACACTATTGAAACAGTCGAAGTGTGACTACATGCATTAGCCTATATTCGAGTCTTCGTTTCTTCAGAAAGCTAAACTTCGTTAAGCTGCGCGAAATGTGTGTTAAGTCCAGTGGTTTGGCACTCGACCCGAAACTCGCGTCTTCGAGTCAAGTTTTCAGATTTGGAAGGAGGCGAGGAACAAATCTGAATTAGTTCTAAATTACGTAGATTTTTGCCCGTCGACAAAATTTTAAAAATAATATTTCACAAACTCGATATCTGCATATCGCACTTTACACATACAACGCTGCACTCAGAATGACGAAGCAATTAAAAGTAAAACCTTATAATTGCTAGAAGGGTGTTTAATGGTGGTTAGACTACTGAGAATACTATAAAAGAGGATATTTTAACAAGAGAAAATATGATATTATCTCTTCTTACTGAATAGCTCTAAATATTAGGCATAAGCATTGCAGGGGTTTTAGTAGTTTGCACACTTTGAAGGTTCTTTATGGTTCTCTTGTCCGGTCCATATTTGAATATGCTTCAGTTGTGTAGTACCCGCTTTACCATTACCAGCAGTTGCTCCTGGAGCGTGTTCAAAAGAGGTTCCTCAAATATTTATCCTACAGGATTGATGGTCAATACCCTGCCTTTGGTTCGACGTATGAGGGTCTGCTTGCTAGGCAAAATTTTGATTCTCTTGGTATACGCAGGGAGAAAGCTAGTGGCGGTTTTCTTTATAAATTAATAAATAATTTTATAGATTCTTCTGTCCTGTTGTCCCAGGTTGATTTCCTCATGCCTTGTTTTGACACTAGATCATCGGCGACCTTCTCAATAGCTAGGCCAAGAACCAATGTTCTCTACAAGGCTCCATTGGTACATATGTCCAGAAATGCCAATGTATTATACAAGAATCCCTTTCGTTAATTTGCATCTATTATTGTTCGGTCAGTTTTTCTAAATGACCTGGATTACATTATTATAAGTGTGATATTTTTTTTTGTTAATTGGATTCTTATTTTTCTTTGTATTACATTAACTGCACCTATTTTTGTTTCAATTTTAATCTTATTCTTAAGTGCATTATGTCCTGTAAAAGGTCTGTGTAAATGTTGGGCATTAAAGATTATTATTATTATTATTATTATTATAAAGAAATGCGAGTGGATTTAATTGTGCGGTACTGTATATAGCAAAAAATGACTACTATTACAAACTACGACGCCCTGCAAGTGACACCGACCGTGAAAACCTACGTAATTTTATAATCGAATATTTACATTTGATGATTTTTTTAAATAAATAAAATTAATACATTAATACAGTTTAATCATAGATTAATTACACAATAAATTCGTTATTATCAAACAAAATCGTTGATTATAATTGCTTTTCTTAACAACTATAATTTAAAAGCAACGACTGTTACGTGCAAGCAAGAAAAAGAATTCACTCAAAGCGGGCACGTGATGGTCGGCTGAACGGGTTAGTGTTGTCTTTTACATTTTAAATAGGCGAGTCCGACCAAAGTCCACTAGATATTTAGTCATAAGAATTCTCCTTTCTCCTTTTTAGTGAGGTGCATACGTGCTGAACTTGACGGACTCGGAACAACTTGTAGGCAATCGTAACGGAGATAATTGAACAGATTGGAGAAAAAAAAAACAAATCAACACTTTGTTGAACTTATTGCGTAAGCGCACAATAATTCGTACAATATAGGAACACGCGGATTTATTATCTTATTAGAGCCCAGACCAAATAAACAAGACGTAAAATTTTAGTACTTATTATTATTCGTAATTGGGAATGACCGTTTTTATCGCTAGTACTAATGTATCATAGTAAACAGTCGTATTTACCACAGTTACTAATTTGTTTATTTTTCTTTGTAAAAGTGCGTCTAAATAAAATATTTTTATTTTTTTATATGACGTAGTGTTATGATAGATAATTAAGTTAGAAGCTGTGGTAAAAATAACTCCCGAGATAAAAACTATTTACGTCCGTTCTTTTTATTACAAATTTACGAAGCTAGTAATTAAAGTTGGGATGACTTCCCGCAGGCCAGGTTCGTACTGAGTACGCAGCGCCCCCATCAGTGTAATGTAATAAAACAGATGAAGTGTAGAACTATTTGTACCGAACAGGCCTATGTATAAGGGGAACGCATAATTATTAAGTTCGACGGACGTGAGTAAGGGAAAAACGAGACCATAGGTTGACGCATATATAGAATAACTCCGCACAATTTCCACCGCTGAAAACCAAATACACAGAATGCGCGTCGGTTGTCTGCTAATTATGACCATTTAGTTGTCGAAACTTATACAGAATACGAGGGTTGTTTGACAAGTAGTGAGAATGGAAAAGAAAAACAAATTTTTTAAATACAAAATAATTTTTATTTTTCAATATATTCTCCTAAAAGAGCAATACATTTATTCCAACGGTGCTCCAATGCCCTTATGCCATCTCTAAAATGCAATTCTGGAAGGCTTGCAAAATACTCATTTACGAAGATGATAAGCTCGTCGTTAGACGAAAATTTCTTTCCATCTAGTGCCGTTTTCAATTTTGGAAAAAGGTAGAAGTCGGAAGGGGTAGAATCCGGCGAATAAGGCGTATGCGGTACTAATTGGAAATGCAACTCGTGGATTTTGGACATCGCAACTATGCTGGTATGCGAGGGAGCGTTGTCTCGGTGAAACAGAATCTTTTTCTTTGCCATTCCTGGCCGTTTAGCACGAATCTCAACATTTAATTTTTGTAGAAGTTCTGCATAATATTGTCCGTTTATTGTGGCACCTTTCTGAAGGTAATCAATGAGCAAAATACCCTTTGAATCCCACAAAATTGATGCCATCACCTTGTTTGCCGATAAAGTGGTTTTCGCTTTCTTTGGAAGTGCAGAACCACGTTCTAACCATTGTTTCGACTGTTGTTTATTTTCGGGTGTACTGTAGTGTATTCAAGTTTCATCGCAAGTAACAAATCGCCTACAAAAATCAACCGGATTCCGCTTATGAAGGTCCAAACACTCATTGGAAATGCGCAAACGAGTGAACTTTTGATCAGTCGTAAGCAATCGTGGCACCCATCTTGCCGAAAGCTTGGAAAGGCCCAATTCTTTCGTTAAAATGTGGTGTACGCGTTCTGTTAAAATGTTTACCATGTCTGCTATCTCTCTAACTTTGAGCCGTCGATCTTGCGTAATAATATTATGAATTTTTATAATCATTTCCTTAGAAGTCACGATTTTGGGTGCTCCAGAGCGCGCTTCATCAACACAGCTTGTTCTACCACGTTTAAATTCATTTGCCCATCTACTTATTGTGGCGAATGATGGAGCAGATTCACCTAATGTTTCCCGTAACCCATCTTTTATTTCGGTAGCTCTCACCCTTAATTACGAAGTATTTAGTCACCGTACGATACTCTGCTTTTTCCATTTTTACAAAACGACGTGTAGCTTCTTTTTCAAACAGCTGTCAAAAATAAACTAATCATCCGATTTATCTAAACATCGGAATGTAAACATATAAATAGGCAACCTAAATTACAGTGCATTTGTTTTACCAATTAGAGCGCCACCTATGTATCATTCTCATTACTTATCAAACTGTCCTCGTACGAACATTATTGTGGTAACGGTTTTTATTTACGTTATTTCATTCATATAATTAACCACAGTCTTTATAAAATGCAGCATTTTATTTTGCCAGTAATTTCGTTGTTTTTTTTTTCAATTGTTTACTGTTTACGTTTATTTGATCTAATCTTGTAATAATCTCTTATAAGTAATGAGTAAATGAATACGTTTGTAATCAATTAAATATGTGAACTTATTACTCAATGGAGAAATAAATATAACAACACAGCAAGCAAACATGTTTATCTAATTCTACATTTTACTATTCAGCATATGATAGACAATACTCATTCTCCAACACTGTATTATTATTTCCCCTGGGACGGAACGAAGGTTGTTTTCTTGTACTTTATTGACCACATTTTGCAAGATTATGCACATCGTCGTTTCACAATAACGATGCAACTTATTTCCTCGTGCCGTGCCCGCTTACATCTTTTCCCGCAGTAAGTGAAATTTGAATCCCGGAAAATTGCTCTAGAATTTATGTAACAGTGTCGATGCAAGAACGGGACACCGGAGACCGGAGACCGAAGCGCACCAAACTTACACGTATTTACATAACGTATTTGTGTATTTCAACGGGCTGCATTGGTTGTAATTTGAATTCTGCACAGCACACGGTTTCTTGCCACTATTCAAATGCAAATTCGCTTCTTGTATAAATAACAATGAAAAAAAAATAGCATTAACTTCTTGCGAACATTATCGACTTTGCGAAATGAATTATTTATGCTCTTCTGATCATATAAACAAATAATATGTATGTACTGTGTTTTTTCTAATTTATTATCCATAAATATTTAACGATAGCGATCTTATTAGTTTGTAAATTATACGCTTATAGCACATGTATAATTTCGTGGTCTTTGTTTTAATTATGTATCCAAATATAATTCACTTCCTGATTTAGTTATTGTTTTAATTAATTAATTTATTCATGAGAGAATACGCAATTAACACCGGTCATAGACAATCGTTTCTCAAATTAACCTCTCGTCAGTAGTGCATTTGTGTTAGCGTGAACACAAGTAATGCTGGAAGGGCAAAAGAAACGTTTTAAGATAATAAAGTTGTATTAGGATGCAAATTTAACTTGGAGATCTCATATCTAACGAAAAAAAAATAATTAGGATTTAAACAGAGTAAACATAGCTACATAACTGTTTTACTTTATATTGTTTGCCCAATAGTGGCTATCATACAGCAACTATCCTGAATAATTTTGCGTGCAGTTTTTCATCTGTTTCTTTTATCGAACAAAACTTTTGCTTGATCTTCTGTTGGTGTTATTTTTAGTCAACCCGAACGCTTTTTATTCAATAAACTACCAGTTTCCTCATATTTTTAAATATTATAACCCATGGTTCTGCGTTTTAAGTTCAGTAAATTCGTGATTTCGCCAATGTCACATCGATACTCAAATTCTTCCTCCCATACTCGGGCAAGCTTGTCCTTCGTCACTGATGTTATGGCAGTACGGATACGGTTCTTCAACTCTTCCAGGTTCTGTGGGAGTGGTGGCACATAAACGTTGTCTTCAACGAAACTCCACAGGAAGAAGTCACAGGGTGTCAAATCCGGTGACCGTGGAACCCAGCTGAGACATGCTAAGTCGCCAGCTCCTTGACGACCAATCCAACGGTTCGGTAGAGTTTCATTCAGATATTCACGCACTTGGCGACTCCAGTGAGGAGCGGCCCCGTCTTGTTGAAAAATGAAGTTGTCTTCGTGCAGCCTCAGAAACAACCAGTTTTGTAACATAGCGCGATATTGCTGACCGTTAACCGTGTTTCATCAAAGAAGAATGGGTTGAAAACAGATGATCTGGATATCGCACAATACACATGGATTTTAGGCGAATCTCGTACATGTTCAATGGCTGCATGTGGGTTCTGTAGACCTCAAATTCGAATATAGTGAATAGCATCATGAATCTCGTTGCAAAATGACATACATTTTCGTTTGTCATTAGGACGCAGAGCTTGTAACAACTGTAACTTGTACGGCTTCATAACGAACCGACTTTCAAAACACGCTAAATTGTTGTTGAAGGCAGTTGTAACTCCCAACTGGCACGACGAGTTGATTTTGAAGGATTACGTTGGAAAGCAGTTTGAATTCATGCAACATTTCCTTCAAAAACACGAGGGCGGCCAGGACTCTTTTCTTTACATAAACGTGCTGTATCTACAAACTGTCGATACCATCTGCGAACGTTCCACCCATTCGGAGGATCAATTTGGTAGCTCAACCTGAAACGTTTTTGCACTGTAATCACGGAATTGCACTTCGCAAACTCGAGAACACAAAATGATTTCTGCTGCAGAGTAGCCATTTTAAACATATAACGGTTACCAAGAAAAACAGAAGACAATTGACATCTAGCGGCTATTAAATAAACTAGACTATGTATTCGTTTCTCCAATAGCTGAGCCGAGGCGCAGCGATTGATAGTTTGGACAAAAGAATACTTTCTAATACGCGTATTCTTTTTGCAACGCGCTGTATATTGAATCATATATTAAGCGCAAATTTGTATGAATTCTTAATATGTTAAAATGCAGAAATATCAAAAAAATTCATTTTAAATGTACATACATACACATAAGGAGCGAAGTTTTAAATAGAAACAAGCTATAAATTTCCCTGTAATTGCCCATTTATAATAATTGCATTTATACATAATAATTGGTCATTAACAATAATCTAATATTAATTAAATACCTGGCACCAACTACTTGAAATAACATAAAAATAGTGTCACATTTAAGAAAACACTTTTTCACATACTTTGGATCTCGTCAAGGTCAGTGCTGTCTCCATCACTTTCATTTAAATTAATTATAAATTCCCGATAAATATTGTCATTTTCTAAATACACGTTCTCTATTTCAACGTCTAAAGCAATTCTTCCATTTTTCTGACTTTATTTTGCCTTCTCGAATGCGATTTAAAGCTGCTGCTCTAAATTTGGAATCGTTGGTGCCGCGAATATATTGTTTCTATTAATTCCAAATTCACTAGAGCGAATCAAATAACATGACGGCAAACGTAAAACAGTGTATCCTGCGGCCGTGACCAGACTATCTACAATACATTCTTTTCCAAAAGTCTTTGTGGGGTAATTTTGATGAAGCTCGTGATTGATTAACTTAATCACTAACGATTGATATATATATATATATATATATAACCTTTTTCCACATTAATTTTCATGTTCTGTGTACGTATTTCGACAACTAAGTTGTCATCATCAGCAGATAATTAAACAGTGTCGCACCTGGAAAACTACGGCAAAAATACCCGCACGAAAACGAATTCCGCACACGATGTGTACCGTTGAAAACCAAAATGAACAATGTGTGATTTGATTTGATTTAAAAAAAATAAGACTTTGTGTTAAGGACTTCTAATAATTGACTTTTTGTGTAGCTGTCTTCATAATAAATATCATTTGTAAAAACTCCGATATTTCAGCCTTCGTGCTGTTCGAATTTGGTAGTGTCGAAAGCCAAACACGTTTTCGTTGGTGTAAGTCTAGTACGGACTTTGTCTCTGCGAATTTTGCCGTGGTTTCAGGTGCGGTTCCGTGATTAATTATCTGCTGATGATGAGAACTTCGAAATGCGTATACAGAATACGAAAATTATAGGGGAAAGGGGTTAACCTTAATTAATTAATAAACAAGCAAATCAAGTTCAATTACTTAGACACAATATATTTAATACTACTCTGGCTATTAAACTAAGGAACAGCTCACATCTTAGATGTGTTTATGTTTCATTAAAGCCTCACTACAAGGGATGTTATAAAGGTAATTACCTGGCCACTTAGTCATATTAAAATATTTTGAAACAAACTATAACTACTTCTTAGAGTAATTTTGAACATGTGAAATAATAAGCTGTCTTTTGTTTCACCATACTGCTAAGAAATTTAAAATTTCGTTTGGTCGTGTAGAAAAATTACCAAATTGAATGCAGTTTTTAAGCAAATAAACTAATTACAGAAACAGAGAAAAAAGTTCGTGGTAGTTACAAACAAACTAGAGATAAGTCTAAATAAAGAAATTGCCATCTAATTTAACCAAGCATAAGCCCAAAAGATACTAGCAAATATGTTAAAACACTAATAAAGAGACAGAAATATATTGCTCGAGCGAATTACTAAAGAAAAAAAGCTGCTGTGTGCAAAAAAGAACATCAAAATTATCAGTTAATGAATTAAAGTCAGAATCTTTAGAATTTAAATAGCAGGCTTTTGTGCAGCAACGAAGTCAGCTCTTCCGGGAAAGTGCACAATACTGACGGTGAAGTAAAATGGACCTAAATTGACGATTTGCAGGTACCACGAATAAGAATAGTCCTCAATCAAATGCTAGTCGACAAAATCAATGGTAGAGACGGGTTTCGTGTAATACTAGTACTTTTTAGTCTACATGGCTATGTCGACAAACACAATAATTAATCGGTTTATTGATCGAAAAAAATATATAAAAACACAGTGAACACCACTGTAGTGACATCTAACATAACAACTAGCGTTTTTAGTCTTTTAAATGCCGTTAAAAATACATGCAAATTCAAAGTTTACGCCCTTATTGCAATTGAAAATTGCAAGTAATTCGAAACGAGCAATGGTAGAGACGTGTTTCGCGTAATGCCAATACCAGCCAGGTAGACAGAAGAGAGTACAGGTGTTCGCTATGTTTTTATAAGAATACTCCTGATTACAAATATAAGTGGGAATATTAATTATAATTTCAACATTTAAACTGCTTGCATCCATTATCTGTTTCTTATTACATCTTTTTAAGTAAATAAAGATTTAATTAGTTTCATTTGCTGATGTTTCATTTGTATTTCAAGTGTATTTAAACTTTTGCACCGTAGTGTATATATAAAAGAGGAAAAAAGTCCAAGCTTCGCGTAATAAACTTTTCGATAACCAGTGGACCTCAAAACGATAAGTTTTTGTTTGTCTTGCACCCGAAACAACAATTCCGAGTTGCGGCATGCTAATCGATTCTCGAACGTAATAAACCACCGATTTTTTCTCAATTAAATAAAATTTCAGTGCTTACTTTAAAACGATCAGAATAACGTAACCTCAGACTTAAATTAATTTTACAAATTTTAAATGCGATACTGTTTTGCTTAATTCTTTGTATTTAAAAGGTTGCATTTATATAATTCCGTAACTTTCAACGATACCATAAAGGGTCAATATAAATTAAAAGATTAAATCCAAAATAAACGCCTCATTATTAATACAGGATCGACTTTTCATTTTAGGTGTGCGAACATTTGAACATCAGCAAGGAATCGGATTACTTCGGGCTTAAATATGAGGGCAGTAAGGGAGAAGAACTTTGGCTTAACCTTAGAAATCCGATAGATCGTCAAGTTGGTATCCATGGACACACGTCGTCCCTTCGATTTGCCCTCAGGGTGAAATTTTGGGTTCCCCCACATTTGCTACTCCAAGAAACCACCAGGTAAATACGCTTATGTTCAGTTTAACTCCAGTTAGGGTTTCAAATTACATAAATATTGAAGTAGTTGCTATTTGCCGGTTTATTTTTCTCTACTATTTTACTCTTAAATTTAATATATTTATTTTTCTATTGTTTATCGGTGTATATACGATTAAATAAATATAGTATAATGGAATCCACAAAGTAGCGACCTCAGCAATAAACTGGGCATACGATTAATTATTTTAATAAAAAGTTATTAACAAAAAATGTGTGTTATTCACGAAGTAGAAATTAAATGACTTACAACTATTTGTATTAATATTTACCAAATTGAACTGCTTTCCCCTGTCTTAATTGTTAATAAAACGAACTGGACTTTAGTGCATTTATTAAAAATACAAAAAGCATTATCTTGTAAAACGTTTGATGAACAGCTTCTTCAGAAATTAACCACGTAATAGCCAAAATACGTGTATCTATTCTGACATTTGACGAGCCTTTTTTCTATATTATACGAGGTGCGGTAATTAAATAACGAGACTGGTATGAGAAATGTTATTTATTGCAAATAAACTTATATTTAACTTTTATCCTCTTCAACATACTCCACTCCCCTATCTATACACCGCTGTATACGTGTCTTCTGTTGTTCAAAATAATGCTATTATTCATTAGTTGTCAGGCTTTTCAGCAACTCTGTCGTTTTTGCTTTTACATGTTCAACGGACTGAAAATGTGTTCCCTTTAATACACTTTTCACTTTTGGGAACCGGTACACGTCACATGCTGGGAGATCTGGCGAATACAGAGGATGATCAAGCATAGCAATGCGCTCGTTCACTAAAAACTGCTTGACAGAGATAGGGCATTGTAAGCACAAACTTTTGTCATGCCTAATTCATCATGCATAATGTGTCTTACTGTTTCTTTGCAATCATCCGAATTTCATTTCTTCTTCATTTCAGTTCTTACAGCCACAGTTTGACCAGGACGTTCATCATCTTCCACCTCTTCCCAACCTTCAGAAAACCGTTTGTGCCATTCAAAAACTCGCGTACGTGACAAAACATTATCACCAAACACCTCCTTTAACATTTGTAAACATTCTGTTGGCGATTTTTTGAATTTGACAAGGAATTTCAGGATAATTCGCTGCTCAATTTTTATGTCACTCATTATCACGGCACTACTAAGTAACAGTATCCTCTACAATTAATGCTCGAAAGTAAACTGATGCAGATAGAGAGACGAAACTACGGGTCGTTGCTTGGGAAGTGTCAAGGTCAATGACATAGTAATTACAGCCTCGCCCGATGCGGCCGCGCGGTGGAAGGAGCGCAGTCTTACTTTATTGCCATACATGATACATAACTGATTTTCCTCGTATACTAAGGTTGAGTGTTACTCTCTATTCATTCAACACTGCGCAAGAGTTATTCACCACTGCTCAAGAAGAAACTTTATTGAACAAAGGTTCTCCTCTGTTGTAAAATGAAAGTGTACCTTTCAATATACAACCGGATGCTCCCTTGATGTCTGATTTAGTATAATAAAAAAATACACTATTGTATCCAAAGAAATCGGTTCTTAAAACATTTTGCCAAGTTTCTGAAGCTATGTTATTCACCCCTTTCTTTAATGTATCGACCATATCATCTTGGATGAAGATCAGAAAATTCAAAAAATATCTTTCAAATGAATTCCATTATTGTGGATCTATGAAGACAAGGTTTTACATGCTCCACAGTCACAATCGATGAGAGGTAGATTTTCCAGATTCATAACCAAACAGTTTGCTGAATCAATTTAGATTGGCTCAGCAGCTGTCTCTTTTAATTTATAGCAATTCCAAATGCGCCACAATGGAAATAGATTTCTTTTAGCATTATAGAAAAAATGGCCAGGGAAGAGCAGCAGTTGCAGTTTTCTACTAAAATAACGCACAAGTTCAATAAATGGTTCATATTTAGAAATAGTTTCGGTGAAGTCTTGAATCATCGTTTTAATCGCTTCAAGGGAATAGTTTTTGCCAAATCGAAAAATATTAACACTGTTTTCTCTCTTCAAAGCAATAGCTTTTGTAATAATCTCTTTTTAATAAGTCAGTATAGTTTCTGTAGGAAATTGTACGCTTTTTACTCTCTTCAAAGCAATAGTTTTTGTCTAAAGTGTAAAATGGCGACACCATTAAACCAAAATTTCTTTTTAACAAATCAGTATAGTCTCTGTAGAAAACCCTACACTTTTTAATCTCTTCAGTGCAATAGTTTTTGTCCAAAATGCAAAATGTGGAAGCCATTAGACCAAAATTTCTTTTTAATACGTCGCTCGAATTTCGGAAATATTTGAAGCAAATTGATTAAATATTTGCCAGAAAAATCGTTTAAAATAATCATCCAAGTTTTTCTCCAATAGAAGAAACTTAAAAACGTCTATCCTTTGAATCATATCTGTGATCTATACTGACATTGATGTTGTCAATCTAGTTTAAGTATTTTTTGTTGTAGTCTTGTAACAAAAAAACAAAAAGATATGCACACAAATTATAATTTAATCCAACTATGATTCTAAGAGTTAAAAAAGTCTAGTTTATGTCTTTATATGGGAAGCAACAATATTTTTCCGCTTTACTTTGCAATATCGACGTTAGTTAATGTTCTTTTTTTTTCTGTTACAGGCATCAATTTTATCTTCACGCAAGATTGGACCTGGCCGAAAAGAGATTGACAACATCCGATACAGATTGCATCATAAAGTTAATCGCCCTGATAGCCCAGACCGAAGCAGGCGACTACAATCCTTATCACCATCCACACAACATATACGGTCTAATTCAGCACATCATTACGCCCGAGGCGAATATTTCACAACAGGAGTTGTTCCAGCGGGTCATAACCGAACATAAAAATAACGCAGGCATGAAGCCTTCGACGGCCGAATATTGGTTTTTAAAAGAGGTCTCCGCTCTGGAAATGTTCGGAGAGGAAGTATTCCACGTGAAGCCGAGTAATTTGAGGTTAGGTGTCGGTCCGCACGGCATCACCAAATACGAGGATGGCAAGGATAAATTATCGATTCCCTTTACCGCCATACAAAGTGCTTCGTCGCAGAGGAGGATCTTTAAATTAGATTACATGTCGAGGGAGAACAGCGTGGCCCATTTGGAAGCCAAATTAGAATCGAATCATGCCGCCAGCGGCCTCTATCGGGCGATTACCGAGAAGCACGCCTTCTATAGTTGCGAAACTGTCCGTAGCGCTGTTACGGAACAATTCATCCGAGATTTGAAAGGGACCATTGTTTCTATATTTAACGAAGATTCGTCGTTAGGGAAAAAGTACGTTTTCGATATTAGGAGGACTTGCAGGGAGGTGTATGATAACGCCAGGAGGGCACTTTATCAGGAAAGTCAGGTGCTAACGCAAATACAGGAATCATCGGTCATTGGCTGTGAGGGAAAAGAGTGTAAAGTGAGTAGAATTATTTTCTTTTAAATAAAAATTTAGTTTAGCTTCGCGCTTCACTTTCTTAATGAAAAGAAGGAATGCATCCTTTCTGATATCGCGAGTGGCTTTGTACGAAGTTTGCGAAAAGTTTAATTGTGGCGTTGTCTGAACAGTTGGGAAGTTGAACAACTACTTTTATGTTAATTAAGAAAGTATCTCTTCCACAATTGGGTTATCATTTGCGCCTTTAATATTGTAATCGACAAAACTTCCAAAACAGAATGAGCGGATATAAAACATACTATCAAAGTTGAATATTAACAAACTTGGTGAAAGGATATTAAATATTATACGAGGATAGTCCCAAAAATACCCGACCCTAACAAAGTAAACAAAAAATTCGGAAAAAAGATCCTTATTTTTCTACTTAGTCTCCTTTCAACTCAATATACTTTTTCCAGCGATATTTAATATCTTCAATACCCTTTTATGGTGAAAATCGTTAAACCCCTCATAATAGCCATCAATTGCGGACTTCACCTCTTCATTGTTGGCCAATCTTTTACCGCCGAGCCAATTTTTCAAGTTTGGAAATCAAAAAATAATCCCAGAGGGCCAAATTTGGCGAACAGAGTGCAGGAGGAAGTAATTCGAACTTTAACTCATTGATTTTGGCCATCGCAACGGCGGATGTACGAACTAGTGCATTGTCTTGATGGAAAAAAGCTTTTTTTTGCCAAATATGGCCGATTTTTCTTTATTTCATCAAGAAATAAGTTCGCACATAACTCACTGTTGATTGTTGTTTCTTTCGGAAGATAAACAATGAAAATTATGCAGATGGAACTGTCTCTGCCCTCTTTGTAGCCGATTCTCCATTTTCAGTTCACTGTTTTGACTATCCTTCGTCTCAGGTATGTGATGTCACTCATGTTTCATCCATTGATTTTGGCCATCGCGATGATGGATGTATGAACTGTCTTGATAAAATAAAAGGTAGTTTTTGCATCTGATTATGTGGGCACTCCACTCTTGTTCGGTATGCTCTTTCGCATTTGAATAACGTCTTAGATCCTTCTATTACTTTTGTTGCACAACACGCTCCACGCAATTCAAGAGAATATAATATTTCTTCAGAAGCTGTTATTAAGATCATCTGGTTCATTAATCCAATTCTTTCTTAAAAGTTTTTCCTAAATTTCTTTTTATTTGTTCGTCCTATTATTTTTAACGGTGGTGTATTCAATATCATTTCTTCGTGGTTGTTTTTTATACATCTTGCCGCGCAGGTGTGACTGGTGATTGCCGAGAGTTTCAAGTGTTAGAGGAGCTTTTGATATTAATCTCACGCATATTCGATTGTGTATCAGACTAATCTGTATCTTTAGCAATTTTGTACTTTTAAAGCTTTGCAAGCTCGTTATCTCTTTAATTCCCATTCGGAAGCTGTTAAAGGTGTTCAGAAACTGTTGATTATTTGTTTAATACCTGATCAGAAGCTGTTTATTACCTGTTTAATATCTACTCAGAAGCAGTTCAGGTGTTAATAGTTCTTCAGAAATTGTCGAAGCTGTTTAGGAATGAGCTCTTCGTTACCTTCTCAAAAGCTGTTCCTTATCTGTTTTGCTAGGAGCTTCTATTTTAACTACCAGCTCATGTTAAATCTCCATAAGGCCTAGGTTTTTCTCTACTACATTGAAAATTTTAATTGGTTCCGATGTAACCACATGGCAACTATTCATTGAAAAGTCATGCTTAAATATTTGAAACCGTAATTTATAGATTCGGTACATAGCAGAATATGTTTCCTATTTCAAAACTAGCGTGAAATTACATCCAGTTGAGACTACAAAAGATGCAAACATAGTAACTAAATTATGCAAGGTTTTTTTTTTCTTCAAATCATCTTTGCAAACTTGTTTTAGTTTCATTTTTTCGAAAAAACAATTTAAAAAATGTCTTACCATTTCTTTTTATTTACAGGATTCCCACGAACGTTTGACAAGATTTCTAGACGCGATGACGTGCAAAATATGCATGGACAATCAGATCGACACTGCATTTTTTCCGTGCGCCCATATAGTCGCGTGTTTGACTTGTGCTTTGAAATGTGACAGGTGTCCGTTGTGTCGGGCCGACATTGAAGAGTCCAAAAAAGTTTTTCTGCCGACAATGGCGATCGGTCAAAATTGACATTGACGGCCTTTTCCCTCAGGTCATCGTCACGTATTTTTTGTGTGGAGGAAGAGGTTCTCCGATATATATTTTTGTAACCCCCCAATAGAGAGGATATAAGACTCAACAGCAGTTGCTTTATTTTACTGTTACGTACTACGCCATATACATTGGATAGTTTCTTTTGTTTTTTTTAATCACCAAAATTAAAGCCGACAAAAATAAAACGACGAAAAATTGAAATAGGAAACCATTATGTGTGTCTCGAAATAATATTTAATGTGATCAGATTAATATCATTAATTTTTTTATTTTTGTGATAAACTTTGAAAATTGATACACTAACGACATGATTACGTGAAGAAGAAATTGAGATTAAATTGTTTAAATAATAACGAAACCTATTTGGTAGGAAAAAAGCATTGGAACGAAGAAAGACGGGAGAAAATCACTAAGATGTTGGAAACAATCTGACGCTGAGCCTTACGTATGTATGGTAGACTTTTATACATATTTTTTCTTCTCATAAGGGAACTTTTAACCTCTTCAATTAAAGCTTTTTTTATATTCTATGTATTGGTAAAAGCAACTTAACCGTACTACCCTTCAAAAAGTGTACTTGCCCTGACTATTTTGTCTTTATGCCACAAAGAACATAGGAGATTAGAGATGTTAGAAAGCTCTTACAATTATTGAAAATTTCCAATCAATAAACGCCATTGTCTTTCATTAAATTTATTACTTTTATAGTTTTAGTTTAATTTTTGTTTCGTCTTATTGTTAATGTAGGAAATAAATTTAATTTTTCGATTTGTTTTTCATGTTTTATGTTTTCGTTAATATAACTTGATTCAGCTAGTAATAGGGTTTAAAACCCTGTGAGATTTTGCTAGACGTATGACAAAATAAGTGGTTTTACTGTGTTGATTAAATTATTAGAAGCCTTCGAGTATTTATATTTGTACTAACTTATAATTTCGTTTTAGAATTTACTAGATTTGCTAGGAATTAGTGGGGTTAGGTTAATGTTAAAGAATTAAAATACTTTTTCTTCGTTATAGTACCTTTTTCTCTTAATGATTTGTTATAACTTACCTTTAGTTTTACGTTCTTTTAGTTTGAATGCAGTATTGTCTCAAATAGTGTATTTTTGGTCGGCCCTTTTTTTAGATTTTAAGTATTTTCGTCAATTACTATTACTTTCACCTCCTTTCAAAATGTCCTTGATAATTCTACACTAAAATACAAAAGTTCCTCGTTTTTAAGTAACCTAAGATATTCATTTATGCATATATAAAGAGGATGTTTAAGCTCCTTTAAATTCAAACCAATTAAAATTATGGATACTAACGAAATTTGTTTAACGTTACAATCTACAATTATAATCGTAGTGTTTAAAATGTACATCTGCAACATTTAATAAATAAATGAAATGCTGTGGAGGTTAACTGAAGTATTAAAATGAATTCGTAATGTTTGCAAATGTGAATCGAGAACTTTTACAAAACCTACACGAACAGATTTTGTTATTATTGCTATCTCATTTAAAATTGGATCTATTAACCTTCATTAGCTGCTAAATTTTAGTGTATCAAGTTTCTTATAAAATCATGTAATTAAGTACAACTTGTAATTATTATTATTATTATTATTGAGAAAGGAAATTTTCTATTACGTTACAACAGAAGAAAAATCTCATATTGAGATTTTTTTATGTTTCTGTTGACCTTTTACCATGTAAAAGTTATTTTTTGGAAAAAAATTAATCATCGATAGTAATTAAGAAGTATTTTGAGTTTCTTTTTATTTTAGAATCGTATCTAGTATATAAATTATAAAAATTTCATGCGTTTGATTGTGTTCACTCGCATGATGATTTTGATATGATATTCAAAGACAATAGTCACTAAAATTATGATTATTATTAACAAAGTAAATGCAAATTTCTACTATTATTACTATTACTACTAATACTACTACTACCATAGTCATGTTATCAATGCAAAATATTTTAGTTAGTAAGTGAAGATGAAAAAATGCTAGTTGTGTAAGGAAAACAAGCTTATTTTTATTTTATTCATGTTAAATGTGTATTCCCGTCGTACTACGCAGTACATTGAAGTATGTAATTTGTATTGGTAGTTACGAACGGGATTTTATTTGTGATAATTTTTTTACCTGTATGTATATACATATATATATATTGACCATTTATTCAAATTTTTTTTTAAAAATAACTTGAATTCATGTAATGCAACGATTAGTATTTTATTATTAGTATTACTACTTTAATGTCTTATAATAATAAATAATCATGTTAAATGATAAACTATGTTTTTAACTCACCCACATTTCCTAATATATGCCCTAACATACACCCGTACCTGACAGAAATATCAGGAAAGTTAATAAATAACCTCTTTATTTAAGTTACTATATGTATATAGTTTTCAAATACAAAAACAGCTTGCGACACATAGCTACAATGTCAGAACAAAGTTATGTATACATTATATTGTTTCATAAATATATCAGTAATTAATGGACAGAATCGTGAGTGATTGGTCAGTAGTGTGTGCTTCAAAGAAGTACAAGGAGTTTAACAGGTAATACATGTACATAAATACACTATTTTTTAAGCCTTTTCATTATGTAGACACAAAAGTCAATAAGATTCATTAAATATTTGCAGCATCAATATCTTCTCCATAACCGAGGCATAAGTGTTCTCATTTACAGATAACAACTCTTCAACATCTAATGAAGAAATACTTCCACAATTAATCTTTGTTAATACTCTATCTGTCACCAAAAATTTGTTTGGATTTTGTAAATTCAAAATTTTTTTTTATACAGAGTGATTTTAAATGATTGAGGATGGTTTAAAATTCCCGCTTCGAAAATTTTTTGTTATGTTGGCCATAGAGGCATAACAGTTGCGTATTATCAGTGGCGTTTGCAAAGGGAGTTTTGACATTTTGAAAATAATGCTTTATTAACAAGACTATTTTTAACTAAGACCTTGATTTTGAGAATTACACGTTTTAAAAACGCCGTTGTAACTATGAAACAGGAATCTAAAAAAATATTCTCCAAAGTTAAATGTAAGATATACTAAAAATGAATTTGGTTATGCGATGTATTATATTTGAAATATGTTACATATTTTATAAAAACAAATAAATATGGCATCTTTTTATTTCAGTTGTAATCTATAATTTATTTTAAATAATTGTCATTTAAAACATTTCATCTTGTATAGTAACATCATATTATACAAAAAAATTGTACACTAAAAATTACATTTAGCTTTTATAATAAATGCTCAAAATGTCCACCGTTGCTTATCAAACATAAATTAACTCTATTCTTTACACTGTCGAACACATTTACTAAATGAGATTGATCGATTTGATTCACTTCGTGAACAATTGCTTCTTTTAACTCTTCTACGGTGTGGAATCGATTTTGATATACTTTGTTTTTCAAGTGTCCAAACAAATAAAAGTCTAGTGGGGTTAAATCAGGAGATCGAGGAGGCCACCTATCTCTACTTATTAGTCTGTTATCAAAAAATTCCTGCAAATATTGCAAGGTATTAGCGGCAACATGTGGTGGGGCTCCATCTTGTTGGAAATAACCTCTTTGTAATTCATCTTCATGAAGTTCATTTATTAAGGGTTCTAGTAACTGCTGTTGATACCGTTCTGCAGTTAGTGTATCATAAAAAAAAAATAGGACCTATTATTCTACGTCTAGACATGGCAAGGAATACTCCCACTTTTAGCGGATGCAAGCCAGTTTCTATAAAATTATGAGGATTGTCTGTTGCCCAAGTCCTATAATTTTGGCTGTTAATATAGCCCGATAGATGAAACCAGGCCTCGTCAGACATAAATGTTAAATTCAATATTTCATCATCATTCAGGTGCTCATTAAACCAATGACAGTACTGAATCCTTCTGTCAAAATCTGTACCGTACAGTTGCTGCGTAACAGTTACACGATATGGATGCATATGCAAATTTTTTATTAAAGCTTTTCGAGCTGAACTGTATGATAAATCTAAAACATACATACATAACATGTAAATAAAAAGCAAGCTTTAAAATAAATATAGCATACCTGTCTGAGCTGCCAATTTTCGAATTGACTTGTTTGGGCTCACTTGTATTCTGTTTCTGATATCTTCAACAACACCTTCGGTTAGCACTGTTGGTCGACCAGAGGACTTGCCTTTACATATGCAATTTTTGTTTTCATACCTAGTCACAATTCTATCCCTGTGTTGAGCGAAAACTTTGTACGTAACAATTTCATTGGGATACTCTTCATGAAATTGTTGTAAACAAGATTGCAAGGAGTAAGTCCATGACCCGTCTTCCTGGCGAGTACCACTTCGATAATGAGCCTTTAAAATAAAGGCATTTTGCTCTTCAGTAAACATGTTATTCTTCAAAAATAAAACAGGTTTATGTTGTATAAAATAAATTTTTGTATAACATACCTAAACAAGGTAAATTCTTGCACAGTAGTTTTAAAAAAAACTGTTTATTATAGAAAGTTAATGTAGAGATAGAAAAAAAGAAATAAAACACGAAAAATAAGCACTATAAGAACACAATAATACAGAAACAGACGAGACGACAATGGGTACAAGTTTTAAATTAATTTGACATTACACTATCTCAAACAGCCACATTCGAAATGTAAAATACACTAAAAATTCTGGCGCCAAATTCAAAGCATCCTCAATCATTTAAAATCACTCTGTACCATCTACGTTGCCAATAAACACTAATACTTCTTGTGTCGCTAAATGCATGGCTGTATTTGTATAGTGTCCGCCTTTTGCATTGCACCTCACTAATGACAACGACGAATTTTGTAATTCTTTTAAGTGCTTCAACTAGTCCAGTGTAATTATTATGAACAGCTGCAATTTGAGCATTTTTGAATCTGTTTTGATTTTCGTTTTTAATTTAGTTTTATAGTTTTGATTGACTTTTACTATATATATATATATATATAATCAGAATCCAAACAATATAATTTAAATTCCTTAAAAATATTGATTAGCGCCATCATTCGCCAGATAGCATAAACCGCTTCGTAATACCAAAATGTAGTTTACCCTTTTACTATGTTTACGTGATAAATTACTATTCCAGAGTTCATTCCTTCATTATAATATCGACTCTAAATTTATTCGCATAAAATTTCAATGAAATAAGGTAATTGCATTTACCTAAAATGCAATTTTTCTAGCCCAAGTTTTCACTAACGACCACCAGATGGCAGATCTTGGATTGAAATTATTTTAAAAACAAATGTAAATGCTTGCGAAATTATAATTTAACACATCAACGGAACTTTTATATTATTAATATAGAATTTGAATGTATATTTGTATAGTTTGCGAAATGCAGTGACCGAAGTTTTGGTCTTTTCATATCTAAATGTTGGTGTTCCGATTTACCTGTTTATGGCAACCCTGTACGGAATTTAGTTATTTTATTCATTGAAGGTTAACATTTCCATTTGTTTGATTCTTTTGACTAGTTGTAAAATTAAGGTTCAGTTTGACTTGCAATTTATAGAATAATTTCTAATAGAAAGAAAACTACACCCGTAAGTATCTACAAATTCACTTATTTTTTTTCATTTCTCAACCGTTTAATTACTAGTTTATTGTTTACTATTTCTGGGCGTTTTAGTTTTATTCTTAATTTTTTATTAGGAAATAATGAATAAAAATACTGTGTTTTCCTCTTTCATAGTACATTTTCAAGTCTTAAAATTATATAACACTTTTTTAATTATATTGATGCACAGGGCAATGTGCAATAGGCATATGTATCTCTTTGTAACAGTCATAAGGCAAGTGTATATAGCCTGAAACACCTAGAAATAGTAAACCAAGAAATTCATTTAATACGTCATTAATACAAATAGTAGCATCCTTTAAATATGTTTTCCTATTTAGAATTAATTATGTCTGAAGTAGAAGAAAGGGCCGATCGGATTTATGGTGGGTGTGAAGGACCAGATGCTATGTACGTAAAATTAATTTCATCTGATGGTCACGAATTTATAGTTAAAAGGGAACACGCTCTAACATCAGGTACAATTAAAGCTATGCTCAGTGGACCAGGTCAATTTGCAGAAAATGAAGCCAACGAAGTAAATTTTAGGGAAATTCCGTAAGTTATCTATATAACAAATAGATGAAATATTTTAACATTTTTTTTTCTAGGTCACATGTATTACAAAAAGTCTGCATGTACTTTACATACAAAGTAAGATATACAAATAGTTCAACGGAAATACCTGAATTTCCTATTGCACCCGAAATTGCGCTGGAATTACTTATGGCTGCTAATTTTTTAGATTGCTAAGAGATGTTTAAATTAAGTATTTGTTTCATATGATATTTTGCAATATATCTTGCTTATTATGTTCAACCATTACTAAACATAAATTAATTCAGAATAATATTGTTCAGCTTAGTGTAAAATAATTTATTAAAATAAAAATAGGCATGGTATTTTAATGTTGTGAACAAATTTATAACTATCTAAAATATATTCATTTTAATTAATGTGTCGAGTTGCATTTATCTTTCGTTTTTGGTGATATAATAAATGGTGGTGGCATGTATTTTTTTTCAGCGATACCCATATATAATTTGAAGCAAGTTGCATTTTTTTTTAGGAAATTGTAGTGCCATGCCAGTATTTAAAGCCATGAATTTAAGTGAATGTTTAACAAAATAGTACAGATTACATTGTTATTTCAGATTGATTACGAAAATAATATCGTTACAAATTGTCTATTTTTAAATAAATAGTTTAGTTAAACATTAATTTAGCTGCATCATTATTCCAATAAATGTAATTGTTATCTAGCTTTACATTTTAAACTTTTAGGGTCTAGGAATTTGACCACCAGCACCATCTTTTAGATGTCACATTTGGTTGCATCCTGTCAAGCAGCCATTTCTTATATTTAAAGGATCCTGTTTTACATGAAACCGCACTTGCGTGTTAAATTGTGCGTTATTTAAATGCTATCGACCATTTTGTGATTATAGTGTGGTTTTTCAATTTTATATTTAAGGCATTTTATTTATTTCGTGTTTTATATCATATACATTCTTAATTTGGACAATACTTTTATAGTTTGTGTTGTAGATGATAATGTGATATTCCATTTTTAAATAATTTCTATTTGTTAATTTGAATTTTTTTTGTAGAGTACGCCATCGACATGAAAAATATCAGTATTAATTTGAACTCAGTATCGATATTAAAAAAACATCGTATCTTAGACAACGATGTTTTATACTATCTACAAAAATCTTTCAAGTTTCGGAGAACTTACATGTATAGCATCCTTATATGTCTGTTCCATAGATATTTGGCATGACTGCTACATGTATACATAAATGTAAATACATTAAATAATTAAATATTGACAGAAAATACATCAATATTATCAATAAATGGAAATATTAATACCGAAACATCGATGATAGTACGTAGATATTATGTTTCTTGGTGCATCCTACATTTTTATAATTTGTGCCTTTTACTATTAGTATAATAGTTATTTTAATAATTTCCAATATTAAGTTGTAATAAAGTATTTACATCAATAATAGATAATATATATCCGAGACTAAATTAATTTTCGGTTTTAGGTTATCATGTACATTTTAGCAGGAACAATTTAGTTCAAGCTGAAAAATACAGGAATAATGAAATCTTGCTGCTTGTCTAATTGTTTGTACATTAGCTCTTGTAAGTAATGTTCTTAGAAATTTTATTTCAAATTTTTTGATCATTTCATAATTTTTGTTATCCTCAATTCTTAAAAACGTTATTGTTTAAGGTATTGTTTCCCCAGACCAGATGCTATTAGGAGAATATGGTTAAGAAGCATTAATAGTTCTAAATTGAAAGATGATTTTAGTTTTCTGCATGCTTATATATTTGAAAGTGAGTGTATTGTCAAAGGAAAATTGATAAAATTTTCCTGATCCTTAATTTTTTATATTAATTTTAATTAAAACCAAAACATCGTACAATTCTGATCCACATAGAAAACGTATAAATACAAAGAAGGTGGTCAAATGTACATGATAAGAATTATATTTTAAAACATATGGTGAGTTATATACACGAAAATTATTAATACCGTTGGAGGTGTATATCACAATATTTTGCACAAGAACAATACATTTCTGCACCAATACATCATCCATACGTCCCTGAGCCAAAATATACGTTTTCATATAAATTTATTTACAAACCTGAACCAGCACAGTGTTGCCAAGTTTACTTACAACTGTCGTAGTATGGATCATCATTATATAATATTACGAATTAAAATAGTATTTTCGTATATTGTTTTAATCATCAGAAAATCTAAATTACTGATGAAGTCAATAGATATCTCATCAGGTAAATGAATGAAAGTACATGTTATTGAAAATTTTAATGTATAAGAAAATAAAGATTTTTTTACAAACTCAACAAAGTAACTACATATAATTACTATTCAAAAACAGTGAAAACTAAATTAATACTTCAATTTACATGTGTACATATTATACACTATTGCTTTAATTGAAGTCCACTTTTTACCTCCAAATAATTCTGGGTAAAGATTTATAAATTCCTCCACATTATGTTTCTTAGGAGACTTCTTTTCTTTTATATGATGCAAAAAATATTCTGCTATTATTTTTTTTTGTGCGTCTGTCCATCTTTGTCGTTTCTCTAATATAGTTTGCCTAGGTTTCAATTTATTAATTCTTGTAGGTTTTTGTATTGGCGTATTAGTGGTCTTAACAGCCTCTTCACGGTCTTCTTGATTAGCTGCGGAGGAACCTATTCTTTCCATTAAATTTTCGTTGTCGTAAATAGGATTTAAGTCAATATTAATCTCATCTAATGTTTTCCCTTTGTATTTTTCAACTCCGCCTTCCATCATTAAAAGTAAGAGCTTAGAGACCTTTGCTGTCTGATATATTTTATCAGACATTCGATAAACATTGCAATGAGTTTTAAGTGTGTGGCCCATAAATTTACTTAACTGTTCCATATCATTATTTGAAAATTGAAGGAGTTGTGTAATTGTTGCCAAATGTTTCCTGAGCCTTGTAGCTGTTATACTGCCAGGTCTTTCTAGTTTACATTTACGGACAAAATTATGAAGAACCTTGGTTCCATCAATAAAACCTTTACCACTTGTATGGAAAACAAAATCATTATCGGATACAAAATTATTTCGTATTTCTATAAGAAAATCAAAATGATTTTTCATTTCAGGTGACAGCAGGACTGGCACACCCCTTCCGCGTTTCCCTCTAATAATGAACCTGCTAAATGTGCCAAGTAATATTTTTTCCGTCTCTGTTAAACAATTTTCAAATTCATTGGATTGGTCATTTTCTAGATTGACAGACTTAAATGTTTGAACTTTTAACTGAGCGACTTCTGCTGGTCGTCTTCGATTGAGAAGAATAATCTGAGTATACAGCGCCTCTTTTAGAGTATTATAAGAGTGTGTGTTAGTTGTATCAGCTTTCAAATTTCTGAATGCCTCTTCGGATGTATTTTGTAAAAACAAATTAAGTTTTTTCAGGTCAGTTGTAAGAGGTAACAGTTCGTCTTTGTTCCATTTACTTTGATTTAAGTTAGTTCCTGCCTGTGCCGAAATTTCATCTGCCCATCGGGATTCTATGAGAGTTTTTAATAATTTTAGATCTTTCCTCTGATCATTTGTATTTTCTATTTGCAAAAAGTCAATGTATGCTAAGTCGCAGCACTTTTTCATAAGAGTCCCAAAATTCATGGCCAACGTTGGCGATTCGTAAATTTCAGTTTCTGGATTATATTGCGCCATTTTACTAACTCCTGAAACAATTAACTGAAAATGACGTGGACGAAGAATATCTACTAATTGTTTAATTTCACTGTCTTCATTTCTCGCAAACTGCAAAAGTTTCGCCAATCTTCTCATATTTTGTCTTACTAAATCGAGGTTTCCCTTACTACGTCGCCCTTTTATGTAAGAATATGCGTACTTACATATTAATTGATCTTTTTTAGCAATAAGTCCTATATCATCGGCACGCATTCTAGGGAATATTTCTGATTTAAGTAGCTTATCATGTTTATACATAGAATGTAAAAGTAACGTAGTTTGCCCATCACTTTGGGAAGTTTGCCTTTTATTTGTAATTTCTCGATCGTAATTAGACGGACATTTCTTAGTATGTCGAAAGAGACTCTGCTTCTTATAGAAACCTAAACAATATTTACATGGAAGAAAATTATTTGGGGATGTAAACTTTTGATTTTTTTGAAGTCTCTTAACGGGTCTCAATTTCGTTTCTGCCCTATTTTTCAAAAAATTTCCCTGTTTTCTTAAAATAGCTAGTGCTTGCCGTCTTTCTATTGAATTTTTTTTTAAAGAAAGAATTTTCTGTACATCGAATTCTTGTTCATGCCATTTAATTATATGTCGCGCAAAATGAGAAACGTCTTTCTCACAAAATACACAAAAGTTTCTACGGTCGGTATAATTTCTTCTTAAGGCTGTCTCTACCAATTCCTGAAAAACCAAGGATACTGAGTCGCTTATTCGTGCCTTTCATATTAATGGAATTTTTCGAAGTCATATTAATTGTTATAAAGTATCAGATACAAATAAATTACTAAGAGGGGTGTAAAAAATCATTCTAATTTATATTGTGTTAAACATTTTTAAATTCAATGAAAGTTAACATATTTTCATTGTATCAATCAATTACATTGATGTATGCAGATAAAAGCAATAGCATACATCAATTCGACTCGATTTAGTCATCGAAAAACTATATCTATCATTGATTATATTAACAAAGTGAAATAAGTTTTCTTCCCTTCATATATAATTTGCTACTGCTGAATTTTTTGAGCTAAATTGATTAACTATAAATAAATGCATCGTTTATTTATATGGAAGGTTCAACTCTAAAAAAGAGTTTTAAATGATAACGATTATTCAGAAAATTTTAGAATATTATAATAATTATACGGTGTTCTAAGTTTAAATTTGTTCAAAAATACAATAATTCCGTTATAGAGATATAAGGGGAAAAGTAAATGATATTCAGTTCAATTTCTAATTCGGAATATTGTTTATTTTCCATTGAGTCCATAATCATATTTTGAGTATGTACTTCAGCAGACTTCTTGAAAGATAAGAATATTATTAGTTTTATCAGAAAAGGTTGGGAAGTTTTACCATATTTTGATAAATTAATACATACTAATACTTACAGAACATTTATTCTTAAAAATGTTTACAAATAGCTTCGTCAGCAGTATCAGCATCTTTTGGTTAAGCAAGGGTAAATCTCAAGATGCCCATGTATTTAGTCTTTCATTTCTACTGACAATGATTGTCAAAATATGTTACTTGCAAACATTTTTAAGAATAAATGTTCTAAATATGTTGGTACATAAATTTTACCAAATACGGCAAAAATTCCTAACATATATTTTTGTATGGGTTTGACTATTCTGATACTTTTCGTCAGTATGTCATTATCCAATGAGACAAATATACCTCTGGATTTTGAGGTAATTTCGACTGTAGGTTCCAAGATATGTTAGGAACAATGGGTATTTCCGAATTCTTTGAACGTAGTTCATCGTTATGTGCATCTGAAGAGAACTAAAGAGAAAAAACAATGGAATATACAATACAATATTTAAAATACAGTATACTTTATTGAAAGTTATATGTACATATATGTACTTACACTTAAACTTCTACGTGTAAACTCGAGTGAATTGGGATAATAATCTGGATCTGCTATAGAATCAGTATCGTACTCTTGTCCATCTTTAGTGTTATAGGTGTCACTTACATAACTTATTGAATTTAAGTCTTCTTTAGTACTTCGATCGGCAATATTCATTTCCATCTGTTCAGATATTTTATATTTCTCAACAATATTTTTGTCTAATGTTATAGTACATTTAGATGTATCTATCTCCAGTGGTGATGCAACATAATCTACATACTCATCGTTTTTTGTCTCCAATAACAGTGATGTTTGTGCTAATTCGATTTGTTTGTGTAGGACTTCCCCATTTTCTAAGTGCGTATTTTTACAATCAACGTGATAATTTGTATTTATGGACGGACATTCTCTTTCTTCCTCTAAAGTGAAGTCGTTCTGATATATTGATGGATTTACATTTAAATACTTTAATTCAACACCCGAAAGCCAATCTTCAATTTGCTCTGCTTTATTAAGTGGTACATCTTCTTTCGATAAGTTTTTTAAGTCCAAATACGCTGTTTCTTAATAAATGAGAGAAGAGTAATGTATAATCGTAAGAACATTGATGGAAGAGAAGATATGCTACGTGCCCATAATACATTAATTAAATTTACTTTTATATTGCCTTTACTTTATAGAGTCATTCACTTTGATAACATTAATCTCGGTCTTAAATTTTCTTTTGTTGTTACTAATATTTTTAATTGTCTCCTAATTAATTTTCCGGTTGTATTAGTTATTTCTAATATGTAGAAGCTGCATTTGATCAGACTCCTATCAGACGTATCGCGTATGCAATACCAATCTCACGTTCGCATTTCGCAGAAGTAGCACGAGATTAATAAATTATCAAAATTAATGACTCTATAAAGAAAATGATAAAGTAAAGCTAAATACAGTTACTATTATATTTATTTCGCTAAACTTAGATTATTTTTAAAATTTATTTTTCGCCCGTTCAAAAGAACAATATTCGTAAAATATTTTGTTTAAAATTTATATTTATTATTATAGTTATGCTTTATAATTAATACAGCAGAGCCCGGATATAAAAAACACGCAAAAGTAAAAATGTGTAATTTTACGCATGTAACAAGTACTTAGTCTTCCACAAATAATTTTAAATATTAACCGAAGAAATATTAGTAGCTGATAGTTGTAAATTAAAATAACAACTAGGAAGTATTTTCTATAAATTTTATTGTATACTTAATTTATGAACCATTACACTGTAAAAAGATTCTATAAAAACTGGTGTCCGCTCTAAAAGAGTTTACATACTATTTCTAATACTAAATATTAAAAACTACAATATTTTATAATAAACACCTGTTTTTCGAGAACCCTTCTTTGACTTTCGCGCGTTCGTTATATCAGTTAAACTGTATGTAGAAATTTTAGTTTATGAAATATAACCAGTCGTTTAATCAACTATTATTGAATTTATGATATTATTTATTTATTTATGATATTATTTATATTAATATACAATAGTTACTGTTAACAACTACTATTTTTGATCAAATCCAAACAATAATAGGTTATTTTTTTGTTAAGCTTAATTAATTTAACAAAGATATACTTTGGAAATACGCAATTTTTACATAATAATACGTATAATTGACATTTTATTAACAATTTTTTTAAAAAAATTTTTGACGAAAAGATTAATAGAAAATATTTTGTTTAATTTTAAATTGTCCATAAGTGATTTTTTAATACTACGATCCTCTTAATATTGTACATGCAGTATTAGTTTAAAACTGTAGAAGTAATAGAAACTGTAAGATACATTTCTTTTCAATAATCTCTACTAGAATAAAGCTTTAAAATATATTGTTAATAAAATGCGTCTACAATTTATTGCATTCAGAATTCGAAAAGCGGGAAATTTAATATATAACCTATAATTTCACGCATATTTACTAAAATGTATACCTAAATAATGAGAAATAACAATAAAAAGCTTCTTTCTTACCTTTCTGAATACACATTTTCACCATGTTTTTACTTCTTTGTGACATTCTTACTTTTTCAAATTATACCGTTAAAAACATAAGCCGGGAACATATACCTTACAACAAATCTTACATTATTGCCAAACTGACTGGCTTAGATTTGTAATAAACTTGGCATATACAAATATATACGGACAATTGTTGCGAGCGCCTCAAGCGACAAATCGATGAAGTTAAATATTGGTGAATGATACAATTTTGAACCTCTACATTACAGTTAATTTCAAGTTACCTAGAGGGTGTTGACAAAATTTAATCACAGTTTATGGGTTGGTATAAGGTATACGACATCTTGATATTAGGTAGGCGCGAACACAGTGCTATTTGACCATATTAATAAGCAAAAACAAACCTGAGCCAATATACTGGCTCGGGTTTGTCACTGTGGATCAGGTTTGTTCTTAAGTTTTACTATGGTTGGCTCATGATTGTATGGTTACCGAATATATATATATACATATATATATATGTATATATATATATATATATATATATATATATATATATATATATATATATATATATATATATATATATATATATATATATATATATATATATATATATATATATATATATATATATATATATATATATATATATATATATATATATATATATATATATACATATATATATACATATATATATATATATATATATATATATATATATATGCATATATATATATATATATATATATATATATACTGAGTAACGCCATTATAGTTCTTGTTGATGTGAGCTACTCACAATATTTAAAAGAAAATTATTGTAAGCAATAAATAAAACAATATCTGAATTTCACTCTTTGATATGTATTAACTGCGACCAATGTTACCTATGAATACATTATTGAACAAGTATAGTACTGGCTTCAAGCTCCTACACAAGAAAATAAAAAGCAATCATTAAATCTTATTACAAGAAAGAAATAGAGGTAAAATATACATATTAGTAAAAGATCTTTCTTCAAAGACACTTTACTAATAAATAATATTGTGTATATATTTTACCTTTACCCTTTTCTTGTAATTGGATTTAATTATTTCTTTTTGTTTTCTTACATAAAAGAGATTGTAATTTATATTCTGCTTGCTCGTTAGAGTCTTAATATAAGAAACTAATCGTAGTAAATATGTAACATGAAAATTTAGACAAAAATGTTTCATTTATTTCTTAGTTTAATGGAATTTCACAAAATAATGACATCAACAACCAACTATTTGAAATCTGATGTGTTCCTCAACGTAGTTGGTCATGTTGTATGCAAGGTTATATATCTTATTTTCTGTCAAACATTATATTGTATCCATAACCAAATTTTTATATTTTCACTATGAAATTTTCAAATGAAACATTGAAAATGCTCCCATAAATTTATATATAAAGTGAAATTTGTTCAGAATTTATTAACGTTGATTGAAATAAGTGTCTAATTTTTGACTATATCTAGTCATTTATCGTAACCTACATTAAATATTGTTTTGTGAATAAATTTGTGTAAATTATAAAAGTATTACAGTGGATACAAAATTTGTTAAGAATTTCAAGACTAATTGATTTTGTTTTTGATATTTTGATTTGGAATAAGTGTCCATTATATTTCATAATGTATTAAATTTCCAATATATAAATGCTCGTCTCTATAAAATTGATATACGTCACCAGAGTGTGAATGTGGATTTGAATATGGAGATTTAAACCACATATTTTTTTAGCCTGTCAATCGAATAAAGATAAAACAAGCAATTTATAAACAGTTTAATTGACAAAAACGGACCTCTTATGTATTTTGCTATGTAAATTATAAAAGTATACATAGAATACATTAATAAAAGTACATGTGGAATACATTTTAAATTGTGTAAAACGAAGCTACAATGTGTTTGATTTTTGACGGATTGTGTCTGGCACGGGCTTGTTTCTGTGAGTTTTACCACGGATTCAGGTATGACACTGTGGTTAGTTGCCTACTTATAATCATTTAGTTGTTGAAATGCGTATACAGAATACGAATATTGTTGTGGAGAGGAATTTTATTTACCTTTTTTGATGAATTCTTGTGTTATTGTTAACTATTTCAAAGAAACCACGAAATGTGACATATCCCCATTATTTTCCTAACCTATTCTCTATCTACAGTAACTTTGCAGTCGTAAGTCACTAAAGCATATAAATATTATTCCCGAGGCTAGAATAAAAAGAAATCAGTACTACTTGTATGTCACGTACTAATAATAATTTATAACATTTCAAATAAAAGTAAATTTATATAATTTATAAATGAAAGTACTTCGAGAGTGGCCAGTTTAATTCCAATAGGCTACGGATATTGTAATACATGATTCTCTAGATTGTAATATGCATGTTTAGAAGTTATCTTCTTTGATAACAGAGATTAGAAATTGTTTAATAAATTTTATTTTAACTGACATGAAATTAAAAGTCCTGTTTGTGAAAATGTAGTAAATATTGTGCAAACATCTACATTTATGAATGCAAATTAGATAATAGATTGTTCTTATTAACATTTTAACTTATCAGCCCCCAAAGTGACCATTTTTAAATCAACACGGAATCTGCAGCGGCGCTGCAATATTTGGTAAAAAATAGCTTCCTGCCGTGGTGTTGCAATAACAAAATTATTTTCTGCTACAATATTTGGAAAAAAAAGGAATTTACTTTCACTTCCTGTATTTGGCAAAAGCAAATGTACTGCAGTATTTGGCCATAAGTTTTTTTTTTTTTTTTGTCAAGTACTACAGCCGAGAGCACATTTTTATGCGGCTAAGTAATTTTTTGGCTAAATACTGCAGCCGATTAATTTTTTTATCAAATATTGCAGTGGATAGTAATTTTTTTTATGAAATACTCCAGCGAAGAAATTTTATTGCTGATGTACTACAGTGGAGTGAATTTTTTTTTATTGTCCGAATACTGCTTTTTTTGCCAGTGGAAAGAATTATATTTTTGTTAGAATACTGAAACGGAAAATTTTGTTTTGAAGGATACTGACATGAGGAGAATTTCTTTAATAGAATGCTAAAACATAAGAAAATATTTTTTGGTCGTATACCACACAGTGAAGTGAAATTTCTTTTATTGTTTCTTTTGTTAGTGGGAAGAATTCTGGTCTTTCTAAAATACTGAAACGGAGAAAAATCTTTTTTTTTGGAGAATACTGAAGTGGGGAGAATTTTTTTAAGGAATTCTGAAGCGTAGGGAAATTCTTTTCTTTTTAGAATACTGAAGCGAACAAATTTTTTTTTGCTGGTACACTACAGTGAAGAGACTTTTTTATTGTCTGAATATTGCCTTCTTTTGCCAGAATAGTGAAGTGGAAAGAATCTTTTTTTCTTCTAGAATACTGAAATGGAGAAAATCTTTTTTTTGAATATTAAAGTGTGGAGAATTTTTTTAATAGAATTCTGAAGCGTAGGGAATTTTTTTTTTGTCAAGAACACTGAAGAGGAGGTAATTTATTTTCTAATACACCATACAGTACAGTGAAATTTTTATTTTATTGTTGGAATATTGCTTTCGTTTGCCAGAATGCTGCAGTGGAAAGGTCTTTTTGTTCTAGAATATTGAAGTGTAGAAAAATTCTTTTGTTCTTAGAATACTGAAGCGAACAAAATTTTTGCTGGTATATTACAGTGAAGAGAATTTTCTTTTATTGTCTGAATACTGCCTTCTTTTGCCAGAATATTGTAGTGGAAAGAATCCTTTTTTTTTAAAGACTTCTGAAATGGAGAAAAGTTTTTTTTTGAACACTAAAGTGGGGAGATTTTTTTTAATGGAATTGTGAGACATAGGAAATTTTTTTTTTGTCTAGAACACTAAAGCGAAGAGGAAATTTTTTTTTGCTGGTACACCCTACAGTGTAGTGAAATTTGTATTTTATTGTCAGAGTATTGCTTTCGTTTACCAGAATGTTGCAGTGGAAAGGTCTTTTTGTTTTAGAATACTGAAACGGGGGAAAAATACTTTTCTTTTGGAGAATGCTGAAGTGGGGACAATTTTTTAAAATAAAATGCTGAAGCAAGAGAAATTTTTTTTTGTCTAGAATACTGAAGCAAAGATTTTGTTTTTACTGATTTAACGGAACTAGACGATGATTGCGGTGACACGTACTTTTTGAAAGCGATTCAACATTGCACACTTTCAGATACACATGCGACGGTGGTTTCGACAGCTTACAGAGAGCAGTTGTCACTGTAAAGGGAAAAGTCCATGTTAACCGCTAGTTTCGAGAATAACTGAAGTAATTTTTTGCTATATTTCCAAAATCTGAATTCACAAATCGAGCTAGCCGTGAACATCAGTTATCTTAATTCGCCTTCCGGTGTGTACTAAGATGTCTACATTTGAAACTACCAAATGCAGCTCGTTCGAGCACTTATCAAGGTCTAGTGAACCACCAAATGTCATTATAAATGTTTTTTTTGTTGCGGATATCTGTAAAAGACTAGGATTGTGATATGCTAAGACTTTGAGGAATTCTTGCATGCTGCAGCTAGTGACTGCATTGAAAACTTGTAAGCAATAAAATTATTATGAATAGAATGCTCGTGAATCTCCTGGCATTTTGTATTATGTTCCCTTAGTAAAATATTGTGGCATATTCTGATATGGAATTATATCTCTTCCACACCTTGATAAGATATATCTCAGAGTGCATGGTTCCAATAAGCTTTAAAGCGCTACAGACTGCGTTTAAAGGACGTGAAGGGAGAGAAATAAAAAATAAAAACTATTTAGTACTTGTTCTGTACATTTATTAAGTTGTCATGCTAGAAACAGTGTTTACGTCAAGATTACTAAAATTGTATTTATCACAGAATCAGTGAACACCACTCTTCTAACTAACTAATAACCCGTAACTTAATTATACATTACCAAATCAATGTACTTATAACAGCAATTATTTAATTCGGATCTTATGCGTTTTCTTTTTTCATTTAAATCTCCATGTTTCATGTTAATTTATACAAAACGATTTAATAAAAAATACTAACATAATAATATAATAATAATAATAATAATAATAATAAATTAAAAACTACAAATTTAAGAAGTGGGAAAAGTGTATAATACTTTGCTTTTACTCAAGTTAATATCCATCTTTATTGTATCCTTTACATTCACTTGTCATCTTTTTCTCGTTCTTGTTTTAAAACAATTTGTTTTTGTTTCTTTTCGTTTTTAACTCAGTACAAATTTGATAATCACAGTCGATATTTCCCTTTCAACAGTCGAAGTTCATGATAAGATATATAATTATTGATTTCTTTTTCTTTAAGATATATATAAAAGATAACCATATAAATTTTCATAAATATAACTGAATTCAGACTGTATCTTACTTAATAACTAAGTATTTATACGGGACTGATAATTGTTTAAAAATTAAAAACGTATAAACAATCGTGTATGTGTGTGTGTGTATGTATATAAATTAATTATTGTACAAAAAAAAGCAAAGAGCAAATCAGAACGAACTATTTCAACTTATGCTACCTAAGGGTACTAATAATATTGGTCAAATGATCGATGGCGCTTTGTAAGCGATTCTTTTCCTGGTCAGAAATGAAACTTTTCGAATGCAGCTCTCTGTGTTTTCTCTCGAGGTATTTCGTCTCCGCTTGCTTCACTTGTACGTCTTTCTTCAGTTTCTCGCATCGTTTTCTTAATGTTTTTATTTCAATTGAGCGTTCTGCAAAGTAAAATAGCATTCGTTTAAAAGATTGTTGCACAGAAAAATGAAGGAAGTTTAATATGTTATTTTAGTGTTGTAAATAGTCTTACAGTTTGTTGCTGCTTTTATTTTCAACTTATCGGGTAGATTATAAAGCTATTGTAAATATTATCAAGTTTGATAAGTAACAAAGGTGCGATTTAAATATACTACCGTCCATATTTTTTTACAAATATTTAAAGTAGAAACGAGGAACCCTCCTATGTAGACCCAAGAAGTTTAGAAAAGATCCCATTACTGAATTCTTAAGACATAAATATCCCTATTAGCGATACCTAAAGACGTTATCATAGTATTTCTGCTAATGCACTTTTCTTGAATTTTTGATGGAACACAGTTTATTTAATCTTTACATTTTATATTCTCCGGCTTCATTGTACAGTACACGAGGGTGGAATCCCTTTGCCCCACCTATGACCCATTAACATTTGCAAATATTTTACTCTTATCTTTCTACATAGTCTCCATTAAGATTAACACATTTTTCCCATCGATGTTCTAGTATTTCTAATGCCTGAGGGCGAAATCTGGCGAACTTGGCGGATGTTCAACTAATTGGAAACCTGCCTGAGCTAATGCAGTAACAGACATGTAACTGGGTGAGTCATCCTGATACAAAAGAGCTCCTTTACGCAACTTCCTCCGACGTTTTTCTTTTCTCGCGTCACGTAATTTAAGAATTAAGTTGGTATAATAAGCACTTGTAATTGTGGCCCTCTTTTGCAGGAAATCTACTAAAAATACGCCTTCAACATCCTTCCCTACTGAAGGTTGCAACTGGAATTTTCTCGGCGGTGGTGAACCTCGATGTGTGCACTCCTTCCTTACTCTGTATTTTGGTCTTTACATCATAATGATGAATCCAGGACTCATTAATTGTCACAAATCTTGCAAGAAAATTTCCTCTGTCGTGTCTATATCGCGTTAAAAGACGAGTGCAAATGTCTTTTCGAGTTTCCTTATGTGCATCTGTTAACATTCGTGGTACTCATCTTGCAGACAATTTCTTCATGTTTAATTCGGTAGTAATTATATTACATACCACATGGTATAAGAGACAAGTATCTTCAACTAGTTGTTTAATAGTCACACGTCGATCTTGCAGCATGAGATCATAGACCTCTATAACATTTTCTTGGGGACGGTTATGGGCGCTCCATCTGCATGTTCGTCTGTACACGGCTGTCAACCACATTTAACTATATGATGTGATACTGCAGATTCCCCTAATGTATCCACCAAGTTTTGATGAATATGAGTTGAGGTCATCTTTTTTAAACGCAAGTATTTAATCACCACTTAATCGCACACAATATGAGTGGAAGTAATTCCATATGAATTTCTACGAAAATCTTAAATTGTTTATGATATATCGTAAAGGTGTCATAAATTGGAAAAATACCATAAATATTATATAGGCTAATCCATACAGTATTAACAGTTAAAATAAATTTTGTCAGTCATCGTTCATCTTTTGTTGCGAAAACAGTGAAATAGGGAGTTATTGTGAATATTTTAATGCAATGCCGAAGACGAAGGAATTATCTGTTGAAGTGGTAAAAGTAATCGCGAAATTTCAAAAGAATTACGATTAAATCGCAGAACCGTTGATTATAACGTTAAAAAAATTGAAAAAAGTGGTACATTTTCCAACAAAAGAAGATTTGGACGACGCAAAGCGACATCTGTAGATGACCGGCATCTAATACGGATAAGTAGACGCGATAGACGAAAAACAGCACCAGAAATTGCTGCTGAAATGAATAGAGCGCGTGCCAAACCAATTAGTGTGTCCACGGTAGCAAAACAAGATAAAACGACTAAATTGGGCTAAAGAACATAAGAATTGGACGATTGATCAGTGGAATAATGTGTTGTGGACAGACGAATCGAAGTTTGAACATTTCGGTAGTAAAAGGCGAATCGAATATTCGTAAGAAGATTCGCAGGAGAAAGAGTACTGCCAGAATGTATTGCGCCTACCGTAAAACATGGAAGAGGTTCAGTAATGATTTGGGGGTGTTTTGGTGGAAGATCTGTAGGCGATCTCGTCAAAATTGAGGGAATCCTAAGAAAAGAAGGCTACAAGGAAATTTTAGAAAATAACGCTGTTCCTTCAGAACTAAGGATTCTTGACGAAAACTTTGTATTTCAACAGGACAACGATCCGAAACACACTTCTAGATTGTGTGGCGATTACTTGCGTCAACTAGAAGAGCAAGGGCAAATCTCTATAAATGGTATGGCCAGCTCAAAGTCCTGATCTGAACCTAATAGAGCTTCTTTGGGAAGAATTGGACTGGAAGGTTCGAGAACGTGCTCTATCATCCACAAATTACAGAAGGTACACTGCAAAAATTAATTGAAAGGATGCCGCGGTTATGTGCTGCAATTATCAAAAACAAAGGTGGGCACATTGATGAGAGCAAAATTTAATAATAAAAATGTAACTATTTTATGTTTATTTTACACTATTGTATTGGTACAATAAATAAATTTTCAGTACACATTTGATAGTTTAATAATTTTGGCTAAAACTAAAGTTGGGCAAATGAATATGACCGGTAGTGTACCAAGTACTCAATCAAATTTATAAAACTGCCTACAATGTGCTCGACATTTTACCTACTTCCCCATATCACACAAATGAATACTAAACTACATGTATTTCAACAACAATGTTGTCATTTTTACCAGTCTACTCTACACTAAATTCGAACTAAAATTCTAGAAATTCACGCTTCGTGGATAATGTCTGAAGTAACCTTCACTGCCTAATGAATCTAGTGTTTACGTTTACTATAACAGATAGAGAGGCGTTCTTTAACAATCCAAATAACGGTGATTTGAGTACTGCACCATCGTCTGAGTTTATAAATCAATACATTCTCATATACGAGGATAGATCGAAATGTTTTTAGAATGAATCAGATGTTGGCGCTATGCGCGCGTATGCACACTTACCTTGAAGGAGCCATTATTCCTACAACTGCTGTCAAATTTTTAAATAGATCGCGCATATACGAAACGCGTCACTACTGATACAAACAAATAATTCACTTAATTGTTAATGAAAACAAGTTCCAATCAGTGATAGAGCATTTGTTTTCGAAAGTAGACTCTGATATTACCGCTCTCTCCTCGGTAGGTATGAGATCATAAGTTCGAGGGTAACCTAGAGCAGGAAATTTTTCAAAAACTGCATTATATACACTGTAAAAACGGTAAAAAATTGAATTTTTGAAGTTAGATAAAGGTTATGGTGAGTTTCCTCCTTCATATGAAACAGTAGTAGTAATTATTGCTGAATTTAAATGTGGTAGAAAAAGTAGATAGTCTTCTTGATGTTTGTTTCACGCAAAAACACCGAAAAAGGCTTACTAAAGAAAATCGCTAATTAACAGTACGACTGAGGTACGCTCAATCGGCACGTTCGTATCTACTTGAGGTTCACCTCAGAGATGGAGAGAGGCTCTATATAAATCCATATCGATTCTGCTGGTCAGTACTCAAGTAAATACAATTCTTCATTTAGCGAAAAATCACCTCTTGTCTGCAGAGGCTTTCAACCTCTGCCCTCACAAGTCTACTCAAAAGGCCATGTCTGGAGATTAAGTCTTCTGTTAACGGTGGGATGAAGTGCAAATATGCATGAATATCAATTTCGCTGTCTGTTAGTAGTTGTGGCTTAAGTTCATGAGATCACTAGAAGTAAAACTAGAACGTAAAAAGGCATCCAGGGTAAACTTCCTTGTGGTCGGTTGAACAAGTTTAAGGAATGGATGTACCACATTCTGGTAGACTAAAGACATTATTAATGAAATAATTAGAAAAGTTAATGAAATTATGATGAAGATTTGGACATGAGAAGGCTTGGTCTTTGATAGATGCCACGTCTTCCGATAATCCACAATTGGCGAGCAATGTACGATATATACATATTCAAAGATATTGAAAACGATTTTTTATGACGTTTTATAGCTGTTTATGGAACGCGGATAAATCACTACACTTTGGAGACAAAGAATGTAGTGAACAAAAAGTAGATTGCCACCTCCAGAAAAGGTCAAGACGATTCCGCCTACTGAAAAAGTTATGGACGTTCTTTTAGGATATTTGAGGAATAACTCTTATTATTTGCGACACGGAATGAGTATTATGCGTCGTTATTAGACAGCTTGAACGAAGAAATCAAAGTTAAAAGGCCTCATTTGGTAAAGAGAAAATGGTTAATTACGATTTTAGTTAATTGTAGTCACTAGACTTAGTTGTATCGAATTAAATACTTGACTGAAAAGATATTTTTTTATCAAATACTGTAATTGTGAAAGCTGTAAATAGATTAGGTTTACTTAGTTCTTATTTTTTATGAGGTAAAATTTTAAAAGCGTTATACTATTTGTGTAGAATTAAAGGAAGGCTATGTACAAAGAAAAATACAATGTTCCAGAGAATTTCCTATCTATCCCCGTATATATAATTTGCTAGTCGGCAAAACATTTAATGTTAAAATGCGGCATCGAATTAAGGAGTAGATCTACATAGTCTCTCTACTTACCATTTGCATACTTATGATACAAGGCCATTATTTCTTGGACTCCAGGCCATTCGGGTTTGAGTTTATCACTGTCTGTTTGCACGCACTTTTCTTCAACGGGCTTTTTCACGAGCACCATTGTAAGAGGCACACAATAACTTTGAGTGGGTATTTTATCTACGTGCTGTTGCTGTTCCTCCTTTTTAGGCAGGTGAATATTATTTGTATTCGGTGCAGTGGCCGATTCCAATACACCGTTAAATTTCAGTTTTTTCTGTTTCTCTTTACTATTACTAATAATGTTGTTTTCTATAATACTTTTGTGCGATTTTAGACAATACTTGGTTAAACGAGATTGTCCATCTCTTTTTATCCTTTCATCGATTATTTTCATCCAATTGTTTTCCATATCTAAGGATTAAAAGCAAAGTTATTTTAGTATACAAATTTATTCGATTTTAATACTAATTTTTTCTGAAGGGATGAAAAGGTTTGAAGAATATTGGAAGACTAAATATAATGAGCTAGAAACGAGAAGAATACGTTGGCAAATAAAATAAATTTTTGATGATAAAATTCGCGTTTTCTTGTACAATTCTGAATTACTTTTTGTTAAAGTAACATAATCCACTCCTAGATGATACATTTTTGATTGTTCTTATTAATTTTATTTATGCACGGTATTGTTTTATTCATTGTGAAATAACACATACCATTTCTGATACTAGGAGGTACAGTCCTAAGGCCAAGGCTACCCAAAAAGTTAATCTTGTGCTGATAGTCCTTAGTTGTAGTTAACATTGAGGCTGAAGTCGAAGGCACTGGTAAGTCTAACATTGTATCTTTCATCTTATCATCTGTGTATGACCAATTGTCTTGCCACTTTCGTCTTTCCATTTTAGATAGTTCTATACCTGCGTGAATAAAATAAAAATAACACAAAGGAAACTTTCGAGGATAACAAATAATAAAAAGTTTGCAAAGCATCAAATAATAGGGTAATTTTTGGAGTATTAAGTAGTGATTTGCAATTATTTTTGATATAATTTAACTACGAAAATGTCATCTGTAGGGATTATGAATGAAATTTAAAATTAAACGATATTCAAATCATCATAACGTGGGGTCATATACAATGAGTTACATAAGAGCGTGTTCAGCATAAGTAGCAATTGATAAAAGGTTTCACTCGAAGTCCTTCGTGAGTCGATTGAGGGAACCTTTGTCCTTAATGCATTGCCACGAAAGATTCAGTTGGCATTAAATTCTTGACAGAGGAACATGAGTGCCCCGTACGCCTGGCTCTACGAGCTTGGGTTCATCTGTATCCACCCGAAAGTTTCCAAAATGTCTCATGCAGCGGCTGCTAATTACATTAGAAGTGGAAGTCATTCGTCAATAGATGGATGCAGCGATGTAAGGGGACAAAAATTGTACGTGGCTCGATTGCTCGATATTGAGTCAATGAGCAGCAAAATTGAAACAGAAATGTATAGATACATCGTATGTAGTTACCCGAACTCATCTCTTTGCTTACAATATCAAATGGCGCAGTTCAGTGAAGAAACCTTTGTTAGGTGAAAATCACTGGTCGACCTCTACCAACAGGTTGGTACAGCAAGACCGTTAAACACCCAATGAAAGTGTATCTTTGGGGTTGCTTCTCAAATCTGGATTTCGGAACTTTGTATCTGTTCACCTATAACTCGAACACTCAAGATTTATACGAAATCTTTTGTTACCGTCTGCTGAACGTTGGTTCAAAAAAGGAGAATTGGATCGTGTAGGAGGACAATGATCCCAAACATTGTAGCAAAGTTTGCGTCGAGTAGAACGAGCAGTCTAGCATCGTTACGCTTCGAACGGCCGTCGCAGTCGCCCAATGCAAATCCGATCTGAAATGTATGGGGGTATATCAAGGATAAGCTTTGCGGAAGAAAAGTATTCATTTTAGGTGTTAGCTACTAATTAACACGAGCAATTCATCGCATTTGGAGATCTTCGCCGAATAAATAGGCCGTCAACTTGGTCGAAACCATGCCTGGGAGATGCTGGGTAATTGTCGATGCCGGTGCTGACTAGATATAATATTGGTACAATAGCATCATTGTTCTGATGGAATAAAACGTACCCAAGTATTTGACAATGCGCTGGGCCATCCCGTAATGTTAGATGAATTTTGTTACTGCAACTTTCAAAAATATTTGAGGACTACTATGGCAGAAATGATAAAAGCCATTGATGAAGAACAAGGTGTAAGTGCAAAAAGTTATTGGAAAAGTTACCATATTCTTTCTGCGGTACGAAATATTGGCACGTGAGATGCTGAAATTAAAAATACAACTATGAATAGATCTTACAAAAAGTTGTGTCCTCAGTTCGTTTCTGACGATAAAGATATGACAGAAACTGAAGATGAAGTTGTGGAAATGGGGAGATTTGAACTGAATAAAGACATTGAAGATATTATTGATTTAACACAGACACATTCAGAAGAGTTTACAGAATGCGATTTAATCCAACTGCAGGAACAAATAGCAACAGAAATCGATCATGGAAACGAAGTTCCAAAAAACTTATTTTCAAAATAAATACGAACGATAAGTGAAGTTTTAAGTAAGGTGGAAGATGTTAATATACTAGAAAAATATTGATTCAGAAAATGAAAGAAGCATTAACGTAATTCGCAGACTTACGCTAGCTATGCTATAAAACTTTCTATCGGGAGAGGAAAAGACCACTGCAACACAATTAACTATTTCCTAACACAAGCAAGCAAGAATTAAATTCAAACCTGACATGCATGTATGCAAAACAGGTAACTGAAAGTGTAAGTTACGTAATTCTGTACGTTCGTGCAGGTAGGTTAAGGGGGTAGTAAATGAACATGTGGGTATTAGCGAACGTTAAGTAAGCAGTGACTATACAGAGAATAGTGTTGCTGAAAGGTAACATTGAATCTATCAAGAAAATAACAAATAATCCAAAACATCATCGAGGTAAATTGTGGAGGAAGTGGAAGAATGGAAATGGTACTGCATCTATGGATTGACCTCGCAGTTTGCAAGGGCCAACCTATTTGAAAATATTTGATCCATTATCAAGCAGAAATTTCGCGGGAAATTTGAAAATGTATATAAAATTTTCCAATTATCTCTAAAATTTGTTTGAAAGTACTCTGAGGTTATTCTTGAAAATAATGAAGACTGGACGCCATATTAAACATTAATCAATTAGTAAATAAAATGTACTTTATAACAATATATTTACGTTTTCTATTTGTCTTTTTTTGGTAGAAATATTAGCCTACTTTTTTTATTCGTTTTGGCAATTAATGTCATTTAGTTATAACGCATTTTTAGATATTAGATAGCGTTGAAATCGTTAAAAGAAGTGGGCCGTACTGTATAGGTTTTCCACAAATATTGGGTTGGCAACTAAGTACTTTCGGTTTTTACTGATAGAGAGCGTTGCTTTATTTTTTGTATAACGTATGTTAGTGCTGTACTTTACCATTTGTCGCGTGATAAAAGTCGCATTGACGTAACTTCAGAAGCAAGTAGTGCGTGATTTTTATTAAAGCTATTAGTTCTGGGTTAATTTTAAATGGAGTGCATTTTCGACATATTTTACTATTTTTTCCGTAAAGGAAAGAAAGCTGCTGCGGCTCACAAAAAGATATGTGAAGTTTATGGTGCTAATTGCTTAACAGAGCGCACGTGTCAGAATTGGTATAAAAAATTCCGTTCTGGAGATTTTTCCCTCAAAGATGAGCCTACTGAAGTTGATGACCAAATCAAAGTCATAATTGAAGAGGATCGTCATATAACTGTTCGAGAGGTTGCGGAGAGGCTACATATATCGCACACAACAATTGAAAAGCATTTAAAATGTCTTGGGCTAGTTAAGAAGCTTGATATTTGAGTACCTCACGAATTGAAAGAAATTCATTTAACACAAAGAATCAATTTTTGCGATATGCACCTTAGACGAAATGAAATCGACCCTTTCTTAAAAAGAATCATCACTGGTGATGAAAAATGGGTCCTGTACAGTAACATAGTTCGAAAACGATCATGGAGCAAACACGATAAACCAGCTCAAACCACATCGAAAGCTGAATTGCATCCAAAAAAGATCATGCTGTCAGTTTGGTGGGATTACAAAGGTGTTGTGTTTTTTGAGCTGCTTCCAAGGAACCAAACGATCAATTCTGATGTTTACTGTCAACAATTAATAAAACTGGATGAAGCAATCAAAGAAAAACGGCCAGAATTGTCAAATCGGAAAGGTGTAGTTTTCCACCAAGATAATGCAAGGCCTCACACATCTTTGGCAACTCGTGGGAAACTATTGGAGCTTGGCTGGGAAGTGATGCCACATCCCCCATACAGCCCTGATCTAGCACCATCTGACTACCATTTATTTCGAAGTTTGCAGAATTCTTTGAGTGGTAAAACTTTCACAAATGACGATGACTTTCACTCGCACCTGGTTCACTTTTTTGCTGATAAGGACCAGAAATTTTACGAGCGCGGAATCATGCAGCTGAAAGACAGATGGCAGAAGGTCATTGAGCAAAATGGAAAATATATAATTGATTAAAAACTATTCTTTGTTTAAAAAAAAGTGTATTATTTTATTCTACAAAACCGAAAGTACTTAGTTGCCAGCCCAATAATTTTAATATTTCTTTTCCAAAAACAATGAGAATTGCGAATGTTAAATGTTAATTATTACTTACTCTCTTTACGAGATACTTACTATTTTTTTCTTCATGCGTGGTTAAACCAAATATCTGTAAAAAATTCTTCTTTTCCGGTTTGGCATCTAATTTTAATGGTGGTCCGCTGGTGATGTTTAAGTCCATGTCTGAACAGTCACTGTCATAATCGGAAGTGGAATAAACACTGGAATTCGAGCTATCCGAATAACCAATCACTCGAACGCCAAAGTCCGACATCTCACTTCGATTAACATTATCGGTCTTGCTTATATTTTCCTTATTTATTTTGTTGTTGTTATTGCTGCAGAGTTTTAATCGTTTCTCTCTTCGTAGTTTCTTCCTCATGGTCGCTATATCTATCTTACTCAACTTAGGCTTTTTTAACGGAGGCTGGAAATTCACGCTGGGTACGTTTAAGACAGTGAATCCATTACCCTCTCTGTTCCCCTTCGGCACGGGAATATTACATAAATTACTATCACTGATGACTGTAGCAGTATTAATTAATCCGTTACAACTTTTTATTGGTCCTCTTTCCATGAAGTTCACTTTCATATCTTTAAGTATCTGGTTGCTATCGGAAGATTCCTCGTCCAAGAATTGTATTGTTTTCGTTTCCTTTTTGACCATCAAATCCTCCGAACTCTTCATTGGTCTGTGTAAAAGTATTGGTGTTTTCGTCTTGCTTTTCATTGTCACATCATTCTGTCCGTTGAGGAGGACAGAATGCGCAGAAGTACAATTATTATTTTTCCCTACGTTGTTGTTATTATTTTGACTAGTAGAATGAGGTGAATTTATGTAATTATTATTTATTATAGGAACATATGTATTTGGTAATTGAGTAGTTATAGTTGTAGTAGTAGTTGTAGTAACAGTAGTTGTAATGCAAGAGTTCACGTTTAACTGCACTTTATCGTCACATAATTTACGGTTTGCGTGATTTGATTGTTGCTTTGGGGGAGGAGGATTGGGAATGTCAATCGCTTGCTGGACTACTTGAGTCTGTACTGGGTAATTAGGTGACGGTACCGGCAGTTGGGGACTATGCGTTTGCTGGGAAACTATATTCAGGGGTGTTAGAGCGTGCTTCACATCTGAACTCGAGTCGTTTATTTTATTTACACTAATTAGGTTAACTTGTCCGTCTCTGTTGATGTTATTGCTGTTGGCGCGGGCCTTTTCGTTTTCCAACGGCGATACTTCCTTCACAACGCTAAATTCCGCCGACAGATTATCAATTGCACTTCCCAAATTGCCATTCGAGTTCAATAAACCAAGCTGTACAACACCTGTATTTTTTATAGTCTCGTCAGTTGACATGCTAATATTTTTCTCCTTGATGCTTTCGAATTTCTGCTCTGAAAATTTTATAACACTACCTTCCTGTTTTTCCGGAAGAATTTCATCTATTCTCTTCAAATTTATGTCCGAAACGTTTTTATAACTCAAGTCTTCAAGGGCATTTTTAACAGTTGGGGTTACGCTACCGTCGAATACTTTTCTAAAATTTAATAATTCATCGATTCGCGCATCTTCTGAAACTACTTCTTTGGGTTGCACGGGAAGAGTTTCGGTTTTATTGGCGTAAGTGTTATGAAATTTAGCATGACAATTAACAATAGAGTCGATATTGTACATTTTGCATTTGTAGGAAATCCTGGACTTTGGACTCGGAAACGTTTGACTTTTATTAGGAATTTGAGTTTGTGGTGGTGATTTGCTCCTTGGTAGATTGTTGATGTTGTTACTGCTGCTGCCGCCGCCGTGACAAATTGACGATGATGTGTCCGCTGTGGTCGTGTTGGCAGTTGTAATCGCACTATGTAAATGGTTCGCTGCTATGGGAGGCTTCCTGGCTGAAACAAAGACAAAAAGATTATGCTAACATTACCTCTGGAATGGATGCTCCTAGAAACCTGATTTAAAAAACGTTTATATTTTTACGCATTCTTAATTTTTGAAGTACTTTATATAAAGGTACATCGATACATGTAACTGTTCGTTGTTTGTCACTGAGGATCTTAATGGCTTTGAATTTTGGAAACGCAAAGGGTCGTTTTTAAATTCCCGATTTAATTCCAGTTTGCAATTTTTATAAAACTTTCCATTTTACATTTTTTAAAATCGCATAAGCCTTTTTATGCTAATTTACAAAAAAATTACAAATATTATGAATAGCTCATGGAAATACGAGAGGTTGACCTTCCTTCCATCTCGAAAAGCAAAATTACCCATCCCAATGACTCCTGGTCCTCTGTGATTGTACTCACAAACCTCCCTGATTCGACTTTGACCGTTTTCATTTCGTTCATAAACTTTATTGTTTTTCTGGCCTACTTTTCATCGACTTGCAAAATCGCTGTCGACAAATAATCCACGAACCTCTAGAACCATAATCTGTCGCATCTTTTCAAAATAAGTGTCTGACATTTTGGAGAGATTGCAGTACAACACTGAGGAGCTGGATATTTTACCATTTGAACTGTCTGAGGCGGCTCGAAATAGCTTGAACAGAAGAGAAACACTGGCGGTCATGTTTGATTGTTTGGCACGACGGCCTCGCCTCTGTCAATGATCACCATGAGATGTAATCCTCTCTCTAGTCAGTTATTAAATCTGATCTTTGTGAGGATCATTCTTCACTAAAATCGAAGAAAGCAAATCGAAGCTCAGACCGATCAGGACTCATTCCGTGGAGGTCCCTTTTGGGCCCTCTTCTTCATCATTAATAGATAAAGCGAGGATTCCATGATACGATAATATTTACCTCTTCCCGCAGTGAACAACTAATTTGTAGGCGTCTGCAGGCAGTCACTGATGCATTTACTGATTTAGTGGTTCTTTGGGGATTTAAACTAAGGTAGGATAAGTGCCTGTCCCTCAGGACAACGAAGAGTCTGTCTTTCTTACAATTTTTTGTCCATCCACTTTGACCAAAAACTGGCATTTGCTAAACACGTCGAAGTAAAGAATGGCGTGTTCCTGTAAGCAAGTAACGCCATTCTTCCCTCGATGTACCGCACCTGTTCACGCAGCACTGAGGCTAAAACACAAAACTTTGGATATCCCACACAATAGAATCGTTCGTCTGGCAGCGACTCAATGATGCGTTCGTTATGATTATTACACAGGAGTTTGGGCATTACTCCTTTATAGGTACTAGAGTACCCTGGTCGCAGCAGCGTTTAAAGAGCGCGCTAATATTCGGAAATAAGAGAGCTGGTCGAGCCTCGGGCCAGATAACCATCCCGGGAGAGATCAGTTCGTCATTTCGATCATAACACTATCAAGACACTAGACTAATAACTACACCAGGGTGATGAAAGGGCCGAAGGACAAAACGTCCAGCCTCAGAAGAGAAATGAAGAGTCATAGTTTAATCTACCCCATTTCTACTAAACTTTGTATATTGCTATCGACAGATTTGTATTTAAATATTATATGAATTCGGATAAGTGCTTTAGATGGAATTCATCTTTGACTAAATAATTAAAACAGAGAAAATTAATAATAAATTTTAAAAGAGTGATAAATATATATACAAAAAGTTTATTTCGCCCTCGTGCTTTTCATAATTCCTGAGGATAGATTGTAATTCAAGTTTGAGCTGTTTCCATGATTTATAGAATTTAAGTATTCCGATGTTATAGCAGTTGCTCTACTGCTGCCTTCAGGGTAGTACTGATAAAGACCGCTTCTTGCCAAACTCATCACTATAGCTGGTAATTCGTCTGGCTTGTACGTGCCTTCCCTAATTTTTTTATAACAACAACAAAAATACGCATATATCAGTAACATAAATACAGGTTTTAAAAAAGTAATTTGTGTTCCACATAGCTTAGTAGTGAAATGTGTGAACTATAAATATTTGGAATATCGACACCGGGTTCAAACATCCTCACACAGGACATTTACAAGCGATAAAATCTAAAAGCCAGATGAATTACCAGCTATAGTGATGAATTTGGCAAGAAATAGTTCGTATCAGGATAACTCTGAACACGGCAGTAAAGTAACTACCAAAACATCGGAATACTTAAATTCCACAGACGATGGAAACACCCCAAACAACTCGATTCAAGTTTATCTTGCCTAAGATAAACTTGATTCTTTTTTGAAGCAGTAAGTGCTAATCGTAATGCTGACACTAACTTTTCTGAACTTAAAATTATGACGTTTTACAAATTCTTTTAATGCTTTTTGAATAACGTTTTCATTGATTGCATCATTGTATCTTCTAAACCCGCCCCAATGTTTCAATTCTTGACCTGATCGAATTCCAGAAAATTTTCTTAAAGTGTGCAGTTGTATCTAATCTCTTCCTTTGTTAATTGAATTTCAATTATCTGTAAACGTGTGATGCTTTCTTAGTCAAATGGAAGTTAGCTCATATTTATTCCAATCTTCAAACCATGGCACAGATCGCTTGTTAATAATTATCGTCCAATTTCGTTGTTATCAAACATTTCTAAGGTTCTTTAACATATTGTTGGGGATTTTATCTAGGATACCTTTCATGAAGCATCGACTTAATTCGACATGGTTTCCTATTTGAACATGGCACTCAGACTTAGTACAATTCTATTCTTATATTAATAAAGCACTGGAACGAGATTCTAGAGTGAATGCCGTTGATGTGGACATTTCTAAACCTTTCGACCGCAACCACAATAAACTGTCGCTTCAGACTTTGGTTTTACGGGCTTGGCGATAATTTAATTTCATGGATTACTTCATACTTATCTTAAGTAGTTAAGTAGTAGTAAAGATATCGGAATTCTCGAAACCTATTTGTTACATCTAGCGTACCCCAAGGTAGCTACTTAGCACCAATACTTTTTCTGCTTTTTATAAATGACGTACAAAAAACAAACGGTTCTAAATTTCTGGCTAGGTAATGATTTCAAACTATTTTAACGCGTACATTCTTATGACTGAAAGAGAAGCTTCAAAACTCAAAGCCATTGTAATTATTGATTATGTGTTCCATTATGGCCAATAACACTGTAACTTATAAAAATAAATAAAAGGAAAAAACGTAAAATTCATCACTTTACACCGTTAAATTTCAAAAAACGACGAAAACAAAATATAAAGACAAGTTAATTACGGAAGCGCAAAGCAAGACCCAAAATTAGTCAAGAAAATAGACAAGAACGGAATAAAAATTGCTATGACTAACAAATAAAAGAAAAAAAAAAGCAATAAATTAAAAATAAGACATGCACCTTTAATAATAATGAAAAACAAAAACAGAATGACTTTAAAATAAATAAAAAAAATTAAAAGAAACCAACATAAACCACGATTTATTACCGAAACATAAGTTGGGGAAAAGTGACAAAACGACAAGCATGGCGGGGGGTTCAGGCACTGTCTCCATTGTCGCGATTCCCCTCACCTGCGCTCGAAACAGCCACCGGAAGTACATCTTCTGACGGTACCTTCGCGGAAACACTGGTCGGACAGGAAGAGGAGGACCCAATCGTTGAGGTATCCGCGGCAGTTGCCGGTACGACTGTGGAGGAGACAGTACTTACTGGGAGACTAGCACTAGTTGGAGGCATCTTCACAGTCACGGGCACAGCCTGCGGTAGCTTCGGGGTCGGTGGTTTCGGTGAAACCCTAGAAGATGTCGCTGCCGACGCCGCTTGACTAGTTGTAGGTGGTGGTGGCGCTAACGTATTGTTGATCAAAGGTCCAGACGGTTGTATAACCGGAGAGTGTCGTTGCGGTTGAGAAAGATTCAGAGTATAGGGAGAAGTGTGGGGTAATGTAGTCGAGGATATCGGATGGACGCTAGAATGGGGAGAATGTCTTTGAAGAGACGGACTGGATCTCGGAATGGGATACGGTTGAGACGGTATGGGACCCGGCGGCAAAAGGCTGGCGCTTAAAGGTGACTGTCTGGTCGATGTCAGACTTAGTGGAGTAGGGTATATGTCTTTGGGTGGGAGCATACTGCCGGGATGCAGCATGGGTAGAATGAGGGGTTGCGATGGTATGTGCGAGGGAGGAACGTGGGGAGATATACGAGTCTGAGCTTTTTCTCGTTCTCGCTGGACCCGCTCTTTTTCCCGTTGTTCTCGTTCTCTTTGTTGTTGGAGTTGTAATTCTAATTGCTGTTGTTCTCTTTCGGCGTGTTCATCTTTCCTTGTCAGCCTTTGTCGATGCTCCTCTTCCAATTTAAGTCTATAAAAACACATAAAGCTAGAGTAAATATTCACGAACAAACTAAGCAAAATGAAATGGTTCATATACATAAATGCAATAACAAATAGCAAAATAAAGAAGCGACAGAATCATAGGATATACATACTATTGCGTTCATGAAGTATAGGGGAAATGATCAATTCAAAAAGGAGCGCACAATGGTTGTTTCTAATGTTCTAGCTTCGATAAGCTGTTTTGGGATATTTCATTGGTTTGTTTACGAGCTATAGTGCCATTTATATACGCATTTTGACTTCATTAACGATGTAGAAAGAAATTTAGTAAAAAAATTATGTTAAATCCAGCGTATGCCTCAAAATTGTGATGGTATATTGGCAATTGTAAAAGTAGAATTGAAAAAGTAATAAAACAGAATACAAGAAGACGACTTTAAGCGGTATTTCCAAAGCTAATAAATTCGTTGAAGTAAGTGCATAGCAACCGGTGATGATAGCCCGTTGAAAGTTATCAAATAAATTAAAAAATGTTTTTGTAAACAATAGAATATCAATCGCCGGTAATCTTAGGAAACTCAATATTACTTAAATATATTTTCTATCCACTTTTTTAGTTATTCAATCGAATGTTTTATTCCCTTAGATGCTTCAATGGTCAATATATTGGGTCTGGGAAAAAGTTCGTGGCGTTTTTCCCGATAGATGGCATTGGTTGCCGATAACTAAAGAACAACAAGTCACAGCGACACCACCGACGGCTCGTTTTTTAGATGACCTTCCGAACGTTAGTTTGAGCGTAGAAACATTGTAATCGGTGCAGTGGTTGGAAAGTTATTCGCACTTGAAAATGGAGAAGAATAATGAGAAATTTCGCTATATTCTGCAATATTATTATGATAAGGGGAAGAACGCTGCGCAGGCTTGTGATAAAATTTGTGCTGTGTACGGTGAAGGTACTTTATCGAAATCTGTTGCGCGGAAATGGTTCGCTCGCTTTCGTTCTGGAAATTTCAATGTGAAAGATGAGTCACGCTCCGGTCGTCCAATCACTGAAAAATCTGATGAAATTCTTGAAAAAGTCCAACAAGATAAGCATATCAGCAGTGTCGATATTGGCATGGAGCTAGGCATTGACCACAAAACTGTTTTGAACCATTTACACAAAGCTGGTTACAAAAAAAAGCTTGACGTATGGGTTCCTCATGAGTTGAGCGTGAAAAACATGATGGACCGAATTAACATCTGCGATGCGCTGCTGAAACGGAATGAAATCGAGCCGTTTCTGAAACGTTTAATAACCGGAGATGAAAAATGGATTACGTACGATAATCGGAAGTGTAAAAGATCGTGGATAAAGGATGGTGAGCCGTCACAAGCGTTCGCTAAGCCAACATTGACGCCAAAAAAAGTGATGCTGTGTGTATGGTGGGACTGGAGGGGAATCGTCCACTACGAGCTACTTCCAACTGGTCAGACGATTGATTCTCAACTCTACTGTGCACAACTAGAGAGATTACGCCAGGCGATTGAAAGAAAACGGCCCGAATTGATTAATAGGAAAGGTGTTGTCTTCCATCATGACAACGCCCGACCACACACTTCTTTGATGACCCGTCAAAAATTGAGAGAGTTTGGTTGGGAAGTTTTGATGCACCCACCTTACAGTCCGGATATAGCACCCTCTGACTATCATCTGTTTCGATCTCTGCAGAACTCTCTCAATGGAATTAAGTTGGTTTCAAAAGAAGCCTGTGAAAACTACTTGATTCAGTTTTTCGACCAGAAACCACAGAAGTTTTTCACCGATGGGATCATGGATCTACCAAAAAAATGGCGAAACATTGTCGATAATAATGGAGCATATTCGGTTTAAATGAATTCGTCCACGCGCCATGCGGGGACCAGTTGAATTTTACTGAAAAAACGCCACGAACTTTTTCCCAGACCCAATACTATTGAAACAACTGTCGGTCGGTAAAATTTATTCAAAATCGTAAAATAAATAAGAATAAAATAGGAAAAATAAAAAAAAATTACCTCTCATGCATATACAGCGGCATACTCGTTGCGGCACTAGGTAACATATATGGTATATAAGCGGGACCTAATTGTGCCCAGGGAGGTCTTAGCAGTCCCACTCTTTCAAAATACAGCTGTTCGTCAAGTAACATCGACGGATAGGGGTAGGGTGAGTAACCAGGAACATCAAGTCCAACCGGTAATTGTGGTATTCTACAAACATTTATTGTAATCAAATCATATTTGGTTTGCATCAGTATTTTTATGTTATTTTAGCACATTTATGACCAGTTTAAGTTATGGCATGCGTACACGTACTACCTTCATTAAAAAAGATCGTCTTCAACTTTGCTATATATTTATTATTATACGAGGGTAGCAGTCTATACTTTGGGAACTGGCAAAGTTGTCATCATCAGCATATAACTAATCACATTGACACAAATACCAAATACACACTATATATCAGTGTGTACGTTGTGTTTGTGTAGTGTGATTCTGAGCGACTTTTAAGGCGGATCCAGGTGCTGCCCTGTGAATAATTATCCACTGATGATAACTTAGTCGTCCTACGTATACAGAATACGAACATTGATGTGGAGGGGAGTTTTATTTACATTTTTGATTAATTGGACCAGTTGTGGAAGAACCCGGTCAATTCGAATAGTTGTGTGCACTATTCACACGTAAATGTTCGAGGGTAGCCGTTTATATTTCGGGAACTTGCAACACTGTTAGTGTTGCCTCCGATCTGATGATTGCATCGTGAAGTTTGTCATATTTGCCAATATATTTACCTTGACAGTTTTATTATCCGATCGCTGTTTCTACTGTTGACAGTAACTTGAAAATATTATGGCAGCGACAAAATGGAATTAACTCGCGAACATTTTCGTGCAATTATTTTTCATAACTTTCGGCGTGGATTATCTCGACAAGAATGCATCGACGAGTTGAATTCTTTATATGGTGATGAAGCACCATCGAAAACTACACTATATCGTTGGTATAGTAAATTCAAACTTGGACGGCGTTCTTTGGACGGTGAATTTCGTGACGGTCGTCCCACAAAATTTGTTGTGTCGGAAAACATTAATGCAGTGTCTGAATTGATAATGCAAGACCGTCATGTGACATACCATGAGATGGAGCCATCTCTAGGTATTTGTAACACCAGCGTGCATAAGATCCTGCATGAACATTTAGCCGTTAAGAAGTTATGTTCACGTTGGGTACCACATAATTTGACAACCGCTCGAAAAAGGACTCGCGTCGATTGGTGCCAAGAAATGCACAAAAAATACAATGGCGGTGCTTCAAAGAACATTTATAAAGATGTCACTGGTGATGATCTTGGATCTATCCGTATGAGCCTGATAGTAAACAGCAGTCGATTGTGTGGGTATTTCAAGATGAGCAAAAGTCAACAAAAGTTGTTCACGTTCGATGCACATCAAAACAAATGGTTGCCTATTTTTTCGGAAAAACCGGTCACGTTGCAACCGTGCCTTTAAAGAGTTGTAGAACGGTCAATTCCAAATGGAAACAACAAAAACTATTTGTTTGCCAAAAGTTTTTGAAGAAATAAGGAAAACGACAGATCATTCTCCACCACGACAATGCGAGCTGTCACGGGTCGGTTCAAGCAATTGAATATTTATTCTTTTTGTTCCCACACGTGATGAATAAACTTCGTGGTTAACGGTTTTCTACGCCGGAAAAGGCATTCAAAACACATATTTTGGAGATCCACCTTCACAGTGCATTGATTTTCAAGGAAAATATTTTGAAAAGCAATAAAACTATTTTCTATAATAAAATTTTTTTTTTGTTTGCTATTCCCGAAATATAAACGGCTACCCTCGTATTATAATAATCAAAGAGGTAACGAAAAATTTTTGCCATATTAATATTTGTATCCTAGGATACGCATTTTGACAATTAAGTTGTTATCGTCGAAACAGCTGGCTAGCGAATTCTCACAGCGCCAAGCGATAACAGTGAGAAGACGCCCTGCGTCGATTAGCTTACGTTGTTGTAAGTTCGCCACAAACCGCTGTTAATGACAGCACACAAACAAGAAAGACAATTTTATAACGAATTGTTGTGGGCAAAATAATAAAAGAATTGGACCACTGACGAGTGGTCGAAGATAATATTTAAGATGAGTCTAATATAGAGGTATGTTTGAAAGGTTTATCATTTCTCACAAGCATAAAATATTGGGTTTAATTATTTATATAATTAACTTTTCGGTTAACCTGGAGCTTAATACGTTCGAAGAAGGCAAAAAGGCACCCAGACTGTGTCGTACCATCAGTCAAGCATTGTAGCTGTAGCATTATGATTTGGAGGTTAGCGAATTGTATGTGTGAAGGGCGTATGAACACTCAGCGCTATATTCAAATGTTGGAAGAAGTATTGGAGGTGTCTTTATTAAAATTATTTGAGGGAGACATTCTTGATTACTCATTTTAGAAAGAGAACGCCTCATGTTATAAATCACACTGCTTTATAGAAAACAATGTGAGAGTGTTGGAATGGCCACCACAATCGCCAGACTTATCACCCATCAAACACATATAAGTGTAGTTCAAAAACATTTTTAAAAAAAAAATATTCTATGAATTGGACAAGATTGTCATAAGTTGGTGGCGAGAATGCCTAGGATGAAATCTGTAATTAAAGCAAAAAGTAGCTTCACAATATATTAGCTTTTATAAAAAATTAATATCTTAAATTCTATTCCCAGTTTTATTTTATTTCTGTGTAATATTTCAATTGAGAGATGGCGAATAATTATGGCCAAGACTGTATTTACTGTCGGTGGACAACTTTATTTTCATGACCATGACTGTACATCCATTCACTATATACATTTAAGGAAGATCATAAATAATACGTTAGGTTCACGTTCGTTACCTTTCCTCGGGTCGATATGGTTGGAACCCGCTTCTGACGTCGGTCGGGTATCTGTCGGTGGCGGATGGTATACGAGATTCCGGCGGTCTCACGCTTGAAGTGCCACTCACGCCATACACTGGGGGCAAATCGGAACTAAGTTTTGATGATTTTTCAGAGGATGTAGGAGCGCCTGTAAAATCCAATCCAATAAAATTTAAATAAAAAGTGATCGAGTACAAAGCGGACAGGCAAATTAAATAAAGCCGTTTTATTATGACATAATTGATATAAAAAAATAAATCGGAAGTATTTTAATTCGAGAAAATGAAACGGAAACGAATTTAAATATTTGTTAGCACGTACCAGAATCTCTTCGAAGCGGTTCAGTCGGTGTCGTTTGGGATGAGGAAGAGTGCTCATTAGAGCCAGGAACGGACTGCTGGGCTAGATTTCTGAGTGCGGCGGCGAAGGAATGCGATCCCTGAGTTTGAGTCGTCCCAGGACCCGGCCCGGGAACGGCGTGACCCGTACTCGACCTTTGTTTCGAGTTACCATTTGTCGAAACTGCCGCCTTGGGATTTTGACTAACTGCAAAGAAAAAGAGTGGAGATAATTATTTAGGTGAATGTTGCAGACTTGTGTTGGATACAGAATTTATTGCAATAACAAATATAAATCGATTAATAATTTAAGTGAAATAAAGAGGATATTAAACGGCCTACTAGAAATATTTATATTTTATTAGACGAGGTGAATTATATCTTTCATTTTGTTTGGTTTAGCTTTAGATAATATCCAGAAGAAATAGATACATATTGGTATAGTGTATTTCAAGGTCCTGTCGTAAAAATGCCGACAAGGTAACGATCATATAAATGAGATTCAGATACCCTGAGCTGTAGATGGACAGGCTTGTATTTTGTGATATTCGTGCAATCATTTCTAAGTATACAATTTACTTAACACCACTCTGGCTATTAAAGTAAGAAAGAGTTCAGATCTTAGATGTATTTACGTATCATTAAGCCCTCATCACAAGGGCTGCTATAAAAGTACATACCTGGCTACTTAAATTAAAATATATTGAAAGGAACTATAGCATTGACAGAAAACGTTTTGGTCTCAGATAATGCAAAATAATTTTACTCGATTACGTTTTTAATCACTTATTAGCAATGCACCATGATTAGCAAACATTTAAAATGTATTACAGTAAAAGATTACTTCAAGGACTAACATTTGAGTAAAGGCAACGCTTCGTTATTTTAATATATTTGAATGATAACAATTTGGCGTTTAAAATAAAATTGTTACTTGTTAATTCAAAATCTGCTTTAACATAAAGACAAAGTGAACTTACTAAGTCAACAAAATAATAATTGAATATATAAAGTAGCGAGAAAACAGGACGTTAATTTCTCAGATAGAATTGAAAGTACTTATATTGCTTTAATTGCCGTTCAATACTAGATCTGTCGACGTGTACATATAAACACGGCTTAATTGACAAATAAAGTTAATTAAAATTACTGTAAAAAAACCCAGTTAGAGTCTGGGTTTGTCGAATTATACGTCCTGGTGTCTTAATGTGTATTACTACTGAATCGATACACAGTATGATTCGAAAAGATGGATACCATTTCAATTGGTTACACTGTCCGCATTATACCGAGATATTTGAGTTCTGCCAATTATATTTCAAAGAAGATGCTATAAAGTTTCGAATGCTACCGTTAGAGCATTCCAACGTTGCACAACAGTGCGAGTTCTAAACAAGGTGGCTACTATGTAACACAAGATTTTGTGCATTTGCGATTTCAGCGAAAGTGAACCTGCGACTAAGGTCAGTGGGTACTTTGTTGTAAGTTTAACATTGAACAACGAAAAGCAATATCGTTGGAATAAACAACAAAGGTTTGCGAATCTTTTTTGACGAAAACATTTGTGGAGTAACCTATCTTAGAATGCTGTAGAACTGCTTTGTTTTACATTTTCCAACAGAATAGAGCTCCATTGCATTGCCCTAAATGACGTTTCCTGATGGTATCCCTACCTTAACGATAGGGAATGAAGATCTAGCATTACAATTCTGATCGAGGCTTCATGATCTCTCTGTATTTTTCTCCTGTGGTAATTCGTGAAAGATACAGTTTACGATCCACGTCTTCACACAAATTCGAACGACCCAAGAAACCGTATCACAACTGCGGTGAACTCAGTGGCGCAAAAAATTTTCCAAGAGTATGGGATCAAATTAACTACCGTCTGGGTATTATCCGTGCTGTAAACTGTGAACTTTATTTTCTGATATATAGAATCACCTAATAAATAGAAAGAGGATGATGTATAATTAATACGTACAAAAACAAAAATCAACAATATAGAGGAGCATTAGGGAATTGGTAGAAAAAATCGTATTTTAGTAATTGTACAACAGAAAACTGCGACAAAAAAGAAAAACAAACACAAAGAAGCAAAAACTTTTTTTTTTAAACAAACCTTGAAATGTGAATTGCTAAAATATGATATTGAAACAATTCATCAGCTTTTAGAAGGAACAAAATGAAAATGACTTGCTGAACCCAATACAATGTCAACATAACATTTTAATGTCGAATTCGGCCATTTAAAAATAGAACAGATCGAAAATTTTACGACTTAAAAGTTTTTATTGTTGTTTTAACATCTTTTACGTTATACGATATTGAACTTTTGACATATCAATTCACATTATGTAACCAATATATTACCATATTTATTACTGAACTTTTAGTTCGACATTATCACGGTTACTTATCCATTACAAACTTCGCCTAATCTCATTACTCCAAAAAATATGCAGGTAATTATTAACAAACGCTACGTAAAATTAAAGCTATGTTTAGAGTATGTTATGATATCAATACATTCCAGGAATTAGCTGATAATTGAAAATATGCATAAATATTTCGAAAGCCAATCATTCTGTTCAAAAAAAGTTAAGTTATTTTTGTTACTAATCTATGACGATGTGGTTTCCAAAATGAGGTTCCATTTTTCCCATTTTCCAGTAAAATACTCAGATTAAGTTAAAAATGGTTTAAATTATTTGTCGTCGAGTCAAATATGTGACAAATGTGCAAATAGGTTATTAAATGAAATGATACTACTAAATACGAGGTATGGTAATTAAATAACGAGACTGCGCTAATTCCATCGCGCAGCCGCATCGTGCGAGGCTGTAATTGACCTTGATACTTCCCAAGCAACAACCTGTACTTTGGTCTCTCTCTCTCTGCTTTAGTTTACTTTCCAGCTTTACTTATAGTGTCTTACTGTTTCTTTGTTGATGTTTACTATATCGGCAATCATTCGAATGCTCAGACGTCGGTCTTCCCGCACAATTTCGTTAATTTTCTGAACATTCCCTACAGTTCTTGTAGTCGCAGCTCGACTAGGACGTTCACCATCTTAAAAACCTTTTCTCAACCTTCAGGAAACCGTTTGTGCCATTCAAAACCTCGCGCAGGTGACATGCATTATCACCAAACACCTCCTTTAATATTTGTAAACATTCCGTTGGCGTTTTTTTTTAATATGCCAAAGAATTTGAGGTTCATTTGCCGCTCGATTTTTATGTCGACCATTACAACAGCACTGCTAAGTAACAGTGTCCTCTACAATTAAAACAGACAGAGAGAAGAAGCTGCGGTTTGTTGCTTGGAAAATACCAAGGTCAATTGCAATTACAGACTCGCCCGAAGCGGCTGTGCGATGGAAAACGCCAGCCGCGTTATTTACTTGCCATACCTCGTATTTATGTACATAGTGTGTTAGATAAATAATCTGTTGAGTTAAATCATAGAACACTGCGCCATTTATTCAATAGTAGCAGCATTAGAAGGTACATCTTTCTTACTTCAAACGCATCCTAGTTCATGCTAATCGAAAAACGGGTACAAAATTTACACGCACCTTAAGGACAATATCTTTGGTGCTTACGTCGTAAAAACACAATAGAACAGAGAGCAAATATTAAATTGTTTTAAGCTTGGAAAAAAATGATTGGGACGTATGAATTGTTGAAAAAAGTTTATGGTGATGATTATATGTGTTGTACATAAGTTTATACAAAGGGTACTAGGAAAGTTTTGGAATATGACGCAACAATGAATCGTAGAAAGCTGCTTGCTGCTGCATGTTGAGACATGTTCATACATGCATAGTAGCCCCCGCGCCATGTCGACGGGCTCATTTATTCATTAGCAGTGAGAGTGTAAAGTGCTTGCGATGGCAGCATGGTCACGAAATGAGATAAGGGCAGTTTTTCGTTATAATTTCGTCCGTGGTTTAAACACAGACCAGTGCTTCGAAGAAATGACTCTTGTACTAGGTGATGTTTGTCCACATCGCACAACGATATTCAGATGGTATACAGAATTCCAAAGGGGAAATTTAACTGTGGAGGATGCTGACAGGCCGGGAAGGCCACAAACGTCGGTTACGGAGGAAAACGTTACTACTGTGAGGCAAATACCAGGTGAGTGACCTACCAACAAATAGAGGGTACTTCAGGCCTAAATGCACCAGCAATTCGTTCGATTCTGCATGATCATTTGCACGTGAAGAAACTTTGTTCTTTCTGGGTGCCGCATCAACTGACTGAAGAGCAGATGGCACGACGTGTGACTTGGTGCCGGTAGATGTTAAAAAATTTAATAAGGGACAATCTCGGTATGTGAACAACGTCGTGACAGGTGACAAGACTTGGTTGTAGTATTACGATGTGCCGACCGAAACTCAAAACAAAGTTTGGGTCTTTGATGATGAGGACACACCCCTAGTTGTCAGAAAATCCCGATCTGTAAAGAAGAAAATGATAGTTGTATTTTTCAAATCGAGTGGAATTGTGGAACGTGTCGTTTTGGACACACAGAAGACAGTCACAGCTAAGTGGTATACCGAACAGTGCCTGCCTAAAGTCATTGGAGCTATGAAGAACCTGCGGCCAAAGTCAAGAATGGACACCTGGTTCCTCGATTACGATAATGCTCCAGCTCACCATATCAGAGCCTGCACCGAATATTTGACGACAGGATTGAAACTTTTCGAGCACCCTCCCTACAGTTCAGATCTTTCTCCCTGCGACTTTGTGTGGGTTGTGTTCTGTGGGTTTGGAACAACAAGTGTGCTTTACTCGCTAGTGAAACTTGGCAGCACTGGTTTAAAGATTGGTTTCGGAGGATGGAGAGGTGCATTGAGTGTAGAGGAAATTACTTTGAAAAAATTAAATAAACAAAGCTGTATTGCAAATCTTTCCTAGTACCCTTTGTACATGGTCGACAAGATTTAAATGACGATCCAGGACCTGGACATCTATAAACTGCAAGTTGTGCTGACCTAGTTGAAAAAGCCTGTGAAATATTGGGTCTGCGAAAAAGTTCGTGGCGTTTTTTCAGTAAAATTCAACTGGTCCCCGCATGGCGCGTGGACGAATTCATTTAAACCGAATATGCTCCATTATTATCGACAATGTTTCGCCATTTTTTTGGTAGATCCATGATCCCATCGGTGAAAAACTTCTGTGGTTTCTGGTCGAAAAACTGAATCAAGTAGTTTTCACAGGCTTCTTTTGAAACCAACTTAATTCCATTGAGAGAGTTCTGCAGAGATCGAAACAGATGATAGTCAGAGGGTGCTATATCCGGACTGTAAGGTGGGTGCATCAAAACTTCCCAACCAAACTCTCTCAATTTTTGACGGGTCATCAAAGAAGTGTGTGGTCGGGCGTTGTCATGATGGAAGACAACACCTTTCCTATTAATCAATTCGGGCCGTTTTCTTTCAATCGCCTGGCGTAATCTCTCTAGTTGTGCACAGTAGAGTTGAGAATCAATCGTCTGACCAGTTGGAAGTAGCTCGTAGTGGACGATTCCCCTCCAGTCCCACCATACACACAGCATCACTTTTTTTGGCGTCAATGTTGGCTTAGCGAACGCTTGTGACGGCTCACCATCCTTTATCCACGATCTTTTACGCTTCCGATTATCGTACGTAATCCATTTTTCATCTCCGGTTATTAAACGTTTCAGAAACGGCTCGATTTCATTCCGTTTCAGCAGCGCATCGCAGATGTTAATTCGGTCCATCATGTTTTTCACGCTCAACTCATGAGGAACCCATACGTCAAGCTTTTTTTTGTAACCAGCTTTGTGTAAATGGTTCAAAACAGTTTTGTGGTCAATGCCTAGCTCCATGCCAATATCGACACTGCTGATATGCTTATCTTGTTGGACTTTTTCAAGAATTTCATCAGATTTTTCAGTGATTGGACGACCGGAGCGTGACTCATCTTTCACATTGAAATTTCCAGAACGAAAGCGAGCGAACCATTTCCGCGCAACAGATTTCGATAAAGTACCTTCACCGTACACAGCACAAATTTTATCACAAGCCTGCGCAGCGTTCTTCCCCTTATCATAATAATATTGCAGAATATAGCGAAATTTCTCATTATTCTTCTCCATTTTCAAGTGCGAATAACTTTCCAACCACTGCACCGATTACAATGTTTCTACGCTCAAACTAACGTTCGGAAGGCCATCTAAAAAACGAGCCGTCGGTGGTGTCGCTGTGACTTGTTGTTCTTTAGTTATCGGCAACCAATGCCATCTATCGGGAAAAACGCCACGAACTTTTTCCCAGACCCAATATTTACCATCACACTGTAAATACATAATAAACTTGGTATTTTATCTACACTTTAAAAGTAAAATAAACGTAACGATGAATGTAATTTAATAAATGTAAGAAATCTTGTATGACTTTCAACATTAACATACTGTGCATGTTCCTATCGATTTTTGTTCGCCCCCCTCGTATATAAGTATAGAAGTGCTCTTCGTTAATAAAACATTTTTAATCTTCTGTGGATTTTACAACACGCGTTTTGCGATTCGACACCGCTAAATATGAAATAACTTTTTTACATATTTCAACAATAACACGGCACGCAACATGACGTGACCGTGATTTCAATCGAAGTCTTGCTAAAGGTTCCGCTAATAATATCATAAAGTGTATGTAAACTGCATTCGGAATTAGCTTTCGATGTTGCCAACAAATGAAATCTACACTCGCACTTCTTAGAAATACTTAGAACTATGTGAGTGAAGAGAATATCTTCTATTGTTCTATTGTTGAAATATTAATGCTGGTGATAATCCCTTATAACCACTAAACACCCTTCTCGGGATTAAACACAATTGGGGGGGGGGTACTTTTACCTGCTTTTCGTTATTATGAATATATGTGTATGTGTGTATGTGTAAAGTGGAAGTTCTATTACAAACATCGAATTGACATTTTAGTTTCTTTAATGTTTTTCTTTGTTTGTTGTAGGGAGTCGCAATTTTTTAACATTGAGAAAGAGCAAAGAGAGTAACAGTGCAAAATAGGTGTCAATAGAGACTTCATGTAAGCTAGAAATAGCAAGTCATCTTGCTATTTCAATGTCGATTCTTTAATGATTTTTTAACAATTAATCTGTCTCCACGATCCGTTGTGTTTGTCTCTCTTCCATAGTGAATGCGGCCATTCGAAATGAATGGTAAGTTTTCTGCGATTAACTTTGCCACCCTGTCTGCTTGATGAGAAACATGTTCATGAAGAGGGTTTCCCATCAAGCAATGCATTTTTCAAACTCATAGCAAAAGCGAAGAACCTATGGGAATTTGGACCCGAAAGCTAGGTAAAAACAAAAAGGGTAGATAGAGATAATAAAGAACCTGGAACAAGGACATTCACGTTTTTCTCGATTAAACAGTACAATTTTGACATAAACAATTCTTATTGTTCAAACAGATTATCGAACTTCGTGACGATCGTCTGAACGCTTTAATTCAGGCCAATTTTGACATAGATGATTCTTAATCTTCAAACAGATTATCGAACTTCGTTGAAGATCATCTGAATGCTTAATTTATGACGATCCACGTCCAGCAACTTGGGAATTGACAATCATAAATAATGGAGGAGTGAATATTCTTGATTTGTTCACTAATATTTTGTGTTTTTAAAAATGAATTCAATATAAATGCTACGTATTTTTCAAACAGATATTAAAAAAGAGGACCTAAGTAAAGTAGGAGCCAAAAACTAGATAGAAACAAAAAAGAGGTAGGTAAAGATAATAAAAAAACTTGGAATCTATGAGCTTTTATGGGTCTCACCCATATATTTAATAAATGTTTTATTTTAGAACAATCAATTTTGTAAGGATACGATTAATAAAATGCAATAAATGAAATTGATATTCCTCAAACTTCTCTATTAAATTTTGAAATATGTGGGAGACTCTTTTAACCTATGTCCTGTAGGTCGCGATATGAATCAATAATGTTGTAAAGACTTTTACAAAGTAAATGCTCTAAAGGTTATCCCCCACAACACACACCGATTGAAACTTTCATTTTATACTTTAAGTGAACGTACCTGTGCAAGGCGTCATGTAGCGTCTAAGTACCATTAATATTACCAGATTAAGATCACTATAAAGCGTGATAATTAAAAAAAATTGTGGAGTAGTAATATCTCCACTAACATTCGTTATGGAACTGTTATGTGTACTATAAATGAATAATGAACAACAGAAAATATCCAGTCGTAAATTTAATTATTTTTATCTCCGTATTGCCAACATTAAAAAATAAATTTGAACTTTTTATGCTCGCGGAAGTAAAATGTGGACAGTAATTTTCGCAAATAATACATCTGATGGTAATACAGCAAGACATTTTCGATATCGAAAGACATCTTCTAATAACATATAATTACAATACCCTCTTTATGCACATTTGGTGAAAACAAACACACACACGCGCACGCTCACGGCTACACGTACAGTTCAGAGCTGTAATTTATACGGAGGAAGTTTAGGAGGTTACAGATGAGGTTAGTGTCAAAGGTGGTTGTGGTCACTGCTTTGACTCTCGCTGACCCTCGGTGACCATACGTTAACTATTCAGCCTTTGTTGTTAACCCTCGGTCCATTTTCACCGTATGAAATACACACAAGTACGACAATGCAGTGGCGGCGTGGACGTTAATAGGTGGTACTACAGGTGTTGCCAAAATATAGCAATTTCTTTTGTTACTTAATATTAATCTTTAAAAGTATATCATGTGCAACTTGAAAATAAATTAAAAAAAACAATTTAAGATTACGATAAGGAATGTGTCTATTAACGAGGAAGAATTTTTATAATCAATTGAGATATTAAATAGAAATATAGGCGGTTTTGGATTAAGATTAGAGTTCTTGAAAAATTGCAAACTTTTATTTTTACGCTGATGGTTTATTGATAATTAATTCATAACTTACAAATTTACGAATATTTTAATCTTCAAGTATAGAGTCTTTCAATAGCGATTTCTCGGTTCCTGGTATATACGAGGACAGTTTGACAAGTAGTGAAAATGACACATAGGTGGCGCTCTAATTGGTAAAACAAATGCACTGTAATTTAGGTTGGCTATTTATATGTTTATATTCCGATATTTAGATATATTGGTTGATTGGTTTATTTTTGACAGCTGATTGAAAAAGAAGCAACACGTCGTTTTGTTAAAATGGAAAAAGCAGAGTATCGTGCTGTGATTAAATACTTCGTAATTAAGGGTATGAAAGCTACCGAAATAAAAGATGAGTTACGAGAAACATTGGGTGAATCTGCTCCATCATCCGCCACAGCAAGTAGATGGGTAAATGAATTTAAACGTGGTAGAACAAGCTGTGTTGATGAAGCGCTCTCTGGGGCACCCAAAATCGTGACTTCTAAGGAAATGATTATAAAAATCCATAATATTACGCAAGATCGAAAGTGAGAGAGATTGCAGACATGGTAAACATTTCAACAGAACGCGTACAACACATTTTAACGAAAGAGTTGGTCCTTTCCAAGCTTTCGGCAAGATGGGTGCCGTGATTGCTTACGACTGATCAAAAGTTCACTCGTTTGCGCATTTCCAACGAGTGTTCTGACTTTTATAAGCTGAATCCGGTTGATTTTTGAAGGCGATTTGTTACTTGCGATAAAACTTGGATACACTACAGTACACCCGAAACTAAACAACAGTCGAAACAATGGTTAGAACGTGGTTCTGCACCTACAAAGAAAGCGAAAATCACTTTATCGGCAAACAAGGTGATGACATCAATTTTTTGAGATTGCTCATTGATTTCCTTTCAGAAAGGTGCCACAATAAACGAACAATATTATGCAGAACTTGTACAAAAATTAAATGTTGAGATTCCTGCTAAACGGCCAGGAATGACAAAGAAAAAGATTCTGTTTCACCAAGATAACGCTCCCTCGCATACCAGCACAGTTGCGATGTCCAAAATCTACGAGTTGTATTTCCAATTAGTCCCGCATGCGCCTTATTCGCTGGATTTGGCCCCTGCACCTTCCACCTTTTTCCAAAATTGAAAATGGCACTAGGTGGAAAGAAATTTTCGTCTAACCACGAGCTTATCATCTTCGTAAATGAGTATTTTGCAAGCCTTCCGGAATCGCATTTTAGAGACGGCATAAGGGCGTTGGAGCACCGTTGGAATAAATGTATTGCTCTTTTAGGAGAATATATTGAAAAATCAAAATTATTTTGTATTTAAAAAATTCGTTTTTTTTCCATTCTCACTACTTGTCAAACTACCCTGGTAGTTGATTGTTGAGATTGCTACTTTGTGAAATTCCATTACACTAAAGAATAAATAAAACACTCTTCGAGTATTTCATAAATTTCACACTATTTTACATAATTTCTACGACTAGTTTCGTCCGTTAAGACATTATCGAGTAAGTACAATACAGGTTACAATATCCACATAGGCAAATGAAAAGCAATAATTTAATCCGTTTACAAGAGAAGGATAGAGATAGAGAAATCGACTGAAACAGTAAAGTAACTTTGGCGTTTTTAAATACAGGTTTTCGGCCAATCTGTTGCAAAATACGTACGACGCAAGAAAACGGAAGCCTATCATCTTGATTGCCTTGTATCAATGACGAAATTTGGTGAAGGCAGTGTGATGATATGGGGATCCATGTACGCCTCAGGCGTTGGAGAGGTGTTAGTGTGCGATGGCATCATGAATAGTCGGTGATACCTCTGCATGTTGGAGGAAGTTTTAGAACCGTCTGCATTAAAATTATTTGATGGAGACAATTCAGAATACTACTTTCAACAGGATAACGCACCCTGTCGCAAATAACGCGAAGTGATGCGTTGGTTCGCTGAAAATGACGTGCGCGTATTAAAGAGGCCAGCACAATCTCCAGACCTGTCACCCATTGAACGAATTTTATTTATGGAAAGTATTGAAGAAAAGGGTATCCAGGTACAAATGTGGATTTAAAATAAAATTAAAAGATAAAATTTTGGAAGAATGGGAGAACATTCCAGCAAAACTGTGCCACAATCTTGTATCCAGTATGCCACGCAGGATCCGTGCTGTAATACATGTGTGTGGATCCACGAAATAATGAAAGTATTAATAAATTATCATCAAAAGCTTTTTTTACATGTGTGGTATTTATTTGCAATACACCTTTTTTATATAGTTTTTTTTAAGAATAAATAAAATATAGATGGCGCACTGAATTCGTCTGGGTATGTGGGCACTTAAAAAGTGTGATGTATGACATTTATAAAAATGGCTTCGTACACGGTACAACAACGCGTTCAAATTGTTGAATTATTTTATGAAAATCAGCGTTCTATGAAAAGAGTTTTTAGAAAATTACGTGAATTTTATAGTTTACATAATCGTCCATTTGAAAGCACTATTGGTCGAATTTTAAAAAATTTCAAGAGACCGGTTCCTAGAATATCAAAAAGGTGAAAAATACAGTCGCAGTGGTCGTTCACAAGAAAATATTGGTTTGGTTCGTGAAAGTGTTGCTGAAGATCCTGAAATGTCTATTAGGCGACGTTCACAACAACTTGGACTTAGTGGATCAACAACATGGCGTATTTTACACAAGGATTTAGTTCTGAATGCATATAAGGTTCAAATAACACAGGGACTCAAGCCATTAGATCATTTAAAACGTCGTTCATTTATCAATTTCATCAATGAACAACCAGGTGATTTTTTCTCAAAAAATAACGTTTTCCGATGAGGCACATTTTGAACTTGGTGGCTATGTTAATAAATAAAATTGCCGTATCTGGGATGAGGAAAATCCACGAATTATTCATGAGAAACCTATGCATCCTAAACGAGGTACTGTTTGGTGTGCAGTATGATCAAGGTGGTGTAATTGGACCTTTACTTCTTTGAAAATGCTGCTGGCGAAGCTGTAACTATCAATGGTGATCGATATCGTCGGATGATAACCGAATTTTTGTGGTTTGAATTAATGAATATTGATCTAGAGGATATGTGGTTTCAACAGGACGGCGCTACACCTCACTTTTCACACGAATCAATTGATTTATTGAGAGAAAAATTTCCTGGACGTGTAATCTCAAGAAACGGTGATGTTAATTGGCCACCAACATCATGTGATTTGACACAGTTAGACTATTTTCTTTGGGGTTATGTGAAAAGTCAGGTTTATAAAAACAATCCACAATCAATTCCTGCTTTGAAAGATGAAATTATTCGTGTCATTGGTGAGATTGAGCCTCAATTATGTCAAAATGTCATTGAAAATTTTAACAAAAGAGTGGATGTCTGTGGAGCTGCAAGAGGAGGTCATTTGGCAGATATTATTTTTCGCATATAAATGTCATAACTGATACTTCAATTACCAATAAAAAGTTTTTGAAAGTGAATGCAAATTATGTGTTTTATTTATTCTTAAAAAAACGCGGAATTTGAAACACCTTTACATATACACTACAGGCCATAAGTGAGGGATCACTTATCATAAATAACAAAACACTTGTATTTTAGACACATTTCTTAGACTTTTACCTGTTCTGGTGAGAATAATTGAAATAACAGTTGTTAATGTACTTCTGAGAAGGATTATTCGGATTATTATTATAAATTAGATAAATATATTTGTTTCTGAAAAATATTGTAAATCCTTTTAATAGTTTTATGGCGTCTATTTAATAGAAATATTTTATATACCCCAATAAATTTAATAGGGTTTACAACGCAATATTATTATAATGGTATTAGGAATTCATAGTAAACTATTTAGCAATTTAAAAATTAGTTTTCGTGCAGCATTTGTCCGAGTAAGTTGCAATACGAGTATTTGAGAACAGACGTAAAAGTAACTTATAAAAATGCCGAAAAGAAAGGAACTTAGCGTAGAAACTCGTAGTTCTATAATAACGCTACATGGTGAAAAATTTTCACTGCGGCAAATAGCCCAAAAGTTAAATTTATCTTATCACGCGGTGCAAGGAACAGTGAAACGATATTCACAAAGTGGATCATTACAACCAATAAAACATTGCGGAAGGCCAAGGGTAACTACCAGACAAGAGGATTTGCGCTCCTCAGCTTCGAGCAGAGTTGAATGAAGGCCGTCGAAAGCTGGTGTCACTGACTACTGTAAAACGACGTTTGACAAAGACGGGACTACACGGGCGTATTGCAGCTCGGAAACCATTATTGAATCCACGAAATCGTAAAAAACGGTTACAATGGGCCCAGGACCATCAACACTGAGACATGGAAATATGGAAGCAGGAGTTATGGACAGATGAGTCAAAGTTCCAAGTGGTTGGTAGTAATCGACGAGTTTTCGTTCGAAGACAAGTGGGTGAAAGGATGTTACCCGAATGTGTAGTGCCAACTGTTAAACACGGGGGAGGTTCTGTGCCTGTTTGGGGATCCTTTTCCTTTGATGGTGTCGGAGATTTGTACCGCATTAAAGGCATTTTAAAAAAAAGAGGGGTACCTGAAGATTTTGGAGGGACATGCAATTCCGTCTGGATTAAGAGTAATTGGTGAATGTTTTCACCTACAACAAGATAATGGTCCCAAACACACTTCGCAATTTTGTAAAAACTATGTGAATCAAAAAGAGGAGGAAGGGGTGCTGATAAATATGATTTGGCCACCACAATCACCCGATCTCAACCCTATCGAATTACTGTGGGATGAATTAGATAGAAACGTGAGAGAAAGCTGTCCACAATCGCAGAAACACCTTTGGGAGCAACTTACAAGGGTATGGAATGGATACGCTCCAGAAACTTGTATCGCGGTTGCCTAATATTTGTAAAGAAATCATTAAGCGCAGAGGTGGATACTTCGACGAAAGTCGAATATGATAAGAAATTCTACATAATATGTTGAAATTATTTTATTTTATAAGGAAAGCTGTTCATTTGTCTCGTAGATATAGTTTTGTTGAAATATACGTTTTGTTTCACTAAGCGTGCATGTTTTTTTAAATTTCATCTACTGATCCCTCACTTATGGCCTGTAGTGAATATATATATATATATATATATATATATATATATATATATATATATATATAGAGAGAGAGAGAGAGCGAAATTTAAACAAAGGGTTTTACTTATTCCTTAGTGTAATGGAATTTCTCCAATTAACACTAATAATCAACTATTATTAATATTATTTTCATTTAAAACCTGATTTTTTTGAAGACGCTATAAAGAAATTGCTACTCAAACAGGGGCAAAGTCTTGCTTGAAATAATTTGGTACTATTTATTCAATAATAAATTTTTATTTGCTACATAAAATAATTTTTCTATTATATTGTATTTTTAGCGAATTTGGCCACATTACTTGACTATTTTATCTGTAATATTCTGTAAATAAATCGAAAAAAAGAGCAGAAAAAAAAAGTATGTCAGTACTGATATAAAAAGAGATTGAACAAAATTAACGTTTGCATCTGTACAATAAAAACAGTACGGATCTTCATTAATGGCTTTCATTGTTGGGTACCATCTGTAACGGGACCATTCTTTTTTTTTTCACGCAATCAAACGATGTCCGGTGATATGCGCATTCAACATTTGGCGTTTTAATTATCGGAATGTTTTGTTGGTAGTCGCGTTTTGTTTTGGATTAACCGCAGATTATAAACACGAGAGGCCGTGTTTCAACGCTGCCAATGTCATAACCTTTGACATCCGAGGCGCTCATGTATTCCCCGATGGCAATTTAATTACTCGAAAAAAAAAGTGAATCGTCGGAAAAATCAATGCAAAAAACTGAACTTTGTAGATATCTAACCTTGACGCGTTCGCCTGCACACAAAATGTGCATGATGTGCGGAACGATTTGACGAGACTTTTTGCTTTTGTGTTAACTCACTGGATAATCTAATTAAATAAGTAATAAAAAAAATCATAAATTTTATTTATTTTTTTCAGATATCTGATACATAAAATGTTATGACGTCTTTTGTTTTTTGAGTTATACAGGGCGTTCCAAAAAAGTCCAGTTAATTATAAGTAACTATGTTAATTTCAACAACACAAAAGAAGTCCTTAAAAGCATGATCTTGAAGTCGTTTTGTAAAAAGTTGAAACTTTTGAAATGGGTGATATTTAAATTATTTGTTAAACCTTAGAAGGCTTCCATACGCATCTGCCTTTATGACATCACAGGCCTGCGATGGAAAAATTGTTTAAAATATAATCAGTGATTTTTATAGTATTTTGTACGCTGATTACCGAAAAAATAATAAAAAAAATCCATTACGCACAGTTTAGTAACAAATTTAACTTGAAATTATCGACAGCAAGGCATTTTGGGCAAGTAAGCATTGCAGTGTTTAACCTTAATAATTGAAATTAGATTTAGATTGGTCGTGGGAAATATTAATTTAGTTGGGTGGCAACACTGAGTAGCTGTCAAACCTTTGTTCGATTCTCATCGATCCTACAGCAGAAGAAGCACAAAACGTCATTCAATTTTCAATATTTTCGAATGATTATAGTTCATGCTACAGCCACACCTTCACAGATTAAAGTGCCGTTTGGTTTTTTGATTTCAAGTAAGCCAATCAGCCGAAATAATGGAGACCGTTGACAAACTTTTTTTTCAACATGGTTGCGTTTGACCATCATCATCATGAAGATTTTGGGATCAAAATATTCTAACTTACTGTTGAAATGTCAATAAATATCTAGCAAAAAGTTCAAACTTCCATCTTTTTATTGTTCGGCAAAGAAAATCTCAAAAAAAGCTAAAAAACCGATCGTCAAACAGGGTGTTTTAAATGAAGTGTAGATTTGACAACATTGAGTAGCTGCCAAACCTTTGTTCGATCCCCAGCGGTCCTACAGCAGAAGAATCACAAAACGAAGTTTTGATGGCAAGCGAAAACGATACTACAAGGACTACTAACTAAACAAGAGGATCATTCAGTTTTACTAACTTTGTGTTATTTTTATAAAAAATTTGGTTACTTATGATTTTAATAAAACGCAAAATAAAATATACAATTCATAATTTTTTGTATTTGGCTTACTATTTCTAAAACACGTCTGTTTTTTTGTGAGAAAACCGTACGTGATAGAAAAAACGGTTTCGATTTTTGAGTACAGCACTGAAAGACAAACAAAAAAATTGACTAAAGTTTAAAACACGTTTTAAAAAGTATTTTTTGCAGACTTGTCATAGGTAACTATATTTTTTCAACAACACAAACCAAAAAGTTCCTTAATAGCATGATTTTGAAGTCGTTTGGTAAAAAGTTATGTCACGTTGAAACTTACAATGATTAGATTAAAATGATCCACAAGAACAACAGGGGCTTTCAAAGTTGAAACTATTGAAATGGGTATTATTGAAATTATTTTCTATAGCTTAGCAGGCTTCCACACGCAAGTGCCTTTATGATAATCTGGTACGTAGACTTCTGCGGTCGTGGTTCATGCTATCTGTTTCTGAGCTTCCGGACTGGAACCGTCGGCAGATATACAAGTGACGCTGTTCCAGCCCGGAAGTCCAGAAGCAGATAGCCTTTATGATAGTTCATTAATTGTCAAACTTATTATTGAAGTTAACTTTCAAACCAAGCAAGTCATTGTCATTTAAATTGTTTTTATTTCCAAATTATCCCTATGAAGTATTTATCAAAATTATTCCTTAACTTAAAAGTTTTAAGTCTAGGAAATATGGACGTATATGTTTCCGTAAAAAATTCTATACGTTGACTCTTTAAATTCTGGAGATATTATTTACAAATTTATGCAAGATAGTGCATCATTCCACAGGGTAAAATTAATGAAAGATTTCTTTTCTGACAGCACCCTGCAGGTCTTGCTGTGGCCAGGCGAATCCTCAGACGTAAACTCAATCGAAAATGTATGAAATAGTTTAAGAAGAATTGTTTATTCATTTTCGAATCAGACTCCAGCTACCAGATTATTCAATAAGGTTTGCCATTCGATAAGAGATGACGCTATATAAGTTCGTTGTTTTATTTATCAAAAATATGTACTGCTTTTTTTGAGCACGTTTGAAGTTTTCTCATTTTATATTTTTTCATTCGTATATTTACAGGTGCTCAAAGTTGACATGTCACAGTTTTTTTTTGCAATGCAAAAAATTGAATAACGTGCAATGATAAAATTCTTATTTTTGAAAGGTGTAGCACCAAAACAAATTCATGAACGATTGTTAAAAGTGTACAAGAACTCTTCATTTTCAATTATAACAATAAAAAGATGGGGTTGAATTTAGACGAGGTCTTGAAGACGATCCACGTGAAGGACGTCCAAAAAGTGCATCAACACCAGAAATCCTAGCAAAAATACAGGATATGGTTTTGGAAGATCATCGACTAACTAACAGAGATTTAGTAGAAGTCCCAGGCATCTCATTAGGCAGTGTGAGTAATATTTCAGAAAGCTGTGTGCAAAATGGGTGCCGCACTCGTTAACAATGGAACAAAAACATTCGAAGCGATTTTCTCAGAAACATTTTTGTTTTAGAAAGAACAAAAACGATTTCGTGCATCATTTCATTATAATGGATTAGTCACAATGATCCTCAATCAAAACAAGAGGATAGGGAGTGATGCGAACTTCGGCTTCGAAGCGAGAGAAGGTGTTAGCATCAGTTTTTTAGGATGTAAAAGGAATTTTGTTCGTGGATTACCTACAAACTTGTAAAGCAATAAACTCAGATTATTATTGTAACTTTTTGGAGCAGATGGATGTAAACATTCGTGAGAAAAGACCTGGTTTACAGAAGAAAAAAATCATTTTTTCATCAAGATAACGCACCCTCTCACACAGTTCCATCACAAAAATCAGTGAATTAAGGTATGAATTAGAACATCCACCCTCTTCGCCAGATTTAGCTCTCTTTGGCTTCTGGTTGTTCTCATATCTCAAAAAATGTATGCTTGGAAAACAATTTTCATCGGACGAAAAAGTAATAGCAGCCGTGAAAGCGTATTTCGACAGCTTTCCGGATTCTCATTGCAGGGATGGAATCCACAAATTAAAAGATCACTGGAACAAGTGTATTGACGTTCAGGGAAGTTATGTTGAATAATAAAGGGCATTTCATACCATAAAATCTATTTTTCTTATCGAACGATAAAACTTATTAAACAACCTGGAATTTTAAAACAAAATATTGAAGACACTTGGCTTAATGAGCAGGATTTTAAGGAACTGGCGGCATTATGTATCAGAAGCATGCTAAGGGAAATTGCCGTCGTAATCAAAGTTATTTAAAAACATGTATTAATCTTTATATTATGTTAATAAACAGTTGTTCACGTCAAGTCGTTATTTTGTTTTATTTCTTATAAAAATGAAAGCAAAAAGTTGAATTTATATGGTGGCACTACATTTATTGTGCGATACTGTATATATACTGCTACTATTTTAATCTAATTCTGACAGAAAAAAAACAACTTTTATAAAACAATTATTCCTCGGTATTCTAGTAATAATGAAATACACACGTAGGGTTAAATAAATTAAAGAAAATCTTACCGTCAACAGAATAATAATGAGGATACGGATGGTACAAATTCGAAAGATAGTGAGGAGGTTTAAAATCCATACTAGTGATGATGGCGATACGTTAAAGTCAACATCCCCCTTGTAATTTTCTTTTCCGCTCTTCTGTTTTTCTTTATCAAACAGCGCGACGGAGAGAACCGACGTTTCTTTACTAGTTTATTACACGCCAAAATATCAAGAACGAGTACGATTCATTATGAAAACATAAATACGAACCGGAAGAGATAAACAACAGTCGCACGAAGAGTTAAAAGACGATGGCGCACGAAAATATAAATAAAGGGAGAAGTCTTGATTTTTCTTCACTCCCTCTTTAATGTTTTTTAAGTGATCGAGTTGCGTTTCCGTTTCAATTTAAATTCAGCGATCTTCGATTTACACCTTGGACACATACAAAAGCGAAAGAATAATTTTATGTAACCTGCACTGGAATAACAAGTTCTATACGATTTCAAAGCACACGCACTACTGTACCGGTAAAAATAATAGTGAACACTGATAACAGGCACGCACGCACGATATTACTATATAAGAAAGGAGATGACGTCACGAACGGTTGGTTGAAAAGAAAACAAAAGAATTAAAAGAAAAAAATGACTTAATAATAACACAGAGGGCACACGGGTTGGATCTTACGAACGTACAACACATAAACAAAGTGCGAGAGAGATTGGGCGTGAGAGACCGCAAAAAGGCGTTTATTGACAAGCGCGCGACCCTCTCTAGTCTGCGATACTTGATTTTCACCCGACGAAACCGAAGCGGGGGCCACGGAGAGGAGTGACGTAGGGCGAGAAATGTACTGTACGGTGTAACGGCGCCCCGCGCGGCGCGCGGGTGGTGTCCGCAAAACGTTTTCAACAACCCCTCTAGGAGACGACACGGCGCGCATGTGTCCCGATCTGCCCAATTGATGTCTCTATTTACTTCCTGGATGGGTCGTCGGTCGACTGTGAGGTCGGGAAAAAGAGTGAGGGGGGAGTGAGGAGGGCGAGTGTCGTTTCACCCGCGGGTTTTCGACTTTAAGAGTTGACGGATGCCGTCCGTCTGTTAACGTCTTTAAATCGGATAGCCCGTCAAAATAGGGGGTACACACGAATAGAAATGTCACCCGCGTTTGTTTTTCTCGAGGGGGACGCCGCGGCGACGTCTGGTTACTACCGTGCATCAGTTAGTACTACCGAAATTAAATACGGCTGAAAGTATCCGCTCCGATTCGTTAAAAAACATTTTCGAACGAATATCTGAGATTAAATAAAAAGATGATTTGCATAATTACTTTTAAAAGCATTTAATAAAGTATTTGGTGACTCCTTTAGACTACCAAAAATGACATTAAATAACTTTTCAATTTCTTTTATATTTTGAGGGTGGTCGAATCAATGCCCGATTAAGTAATTAGAACTGGAGTTTCAAGCCTTAATATGAATGTCGATAATTCGAAAATAAATCCATTTCATCCGCAGAATATACAGTAATAAAAGAATGTACTGCTAAAATAATTAATGAAATTACATAACTAAATTTCGATGTTTTGCGTTTGAATTGTATGAATAATGTTAATCATTATACAGTCATGTGCAAGAAAATAGCAATCCTAAATTAATACTCTGACGCAGCTATATTGAAATCATTTAAAATCCCCGAATATATATGCTGTCCGGTAAAGTACCGAAGATGAGGGGGAATGACTGAGTTTTCTAGTTATGTGCTGTTATTTGCCTATGCATTAAAATAACAGTACCATGACTGGCAGCACTAAACAGAGACGTACGTACAAAGTTCTGTCTGTTGCAGAATAATTCAACAATTTTTTAATCATCCATTTCGGTCGTAATGTGGGCCGAGCAAAACATTGTTGGTCGGAAAAATGAGCAAGTATACTACGCAAAAGCCACAAGTTCATACAAAATACGTTCTTATGTTGCAAACGCTAAGAAATGGGGAAAAGAGAAAGAAAATCGTGATGGAAAAGGGAAAACTGGCCCTAAAAACGACAGAAACATTATAACTTGTGCAAAGAAGACACCATTCATAAGTTCAACTGCAATTAAAAGTGAGTTACACTTTTGCATAAACACTTCTACTATTACACGAAGATTGATTCAAGGAAAGTCGCGTGCAAGAAGGCCTAAGAAGTTGAATTTGATGGAGCCTGTGGTTGATTGACTTGATCAATAAGGTTGATATATAACCCCTTTCCACAATTAACTATTTGTAAATTCTGTATACGCATTTCGACAACCAAGTTGTCATCATCAGCAGATAATTTCAAAGTGTCGCACCTGGTAAAACACGGCGAAAAAATTGTACGAAAAAACAAACTCCGTACGCGATCCACACCGTTGAAAACCAAGATGTGCACTGTGTTAATTGTGGAAAGGGGTTATATATCAACCTTATTGATCAAGGCCTAAGAAGGTACCATTATTAAATTAAAAGGAAATACAAAATATATTGTTGTTTGCTCATGAACATGTAATAATGGGATGAGAAAAGTGGCGTAATTTACTATGGTTCGATGAATCGAAAGTAGTTTTATTTAATTCCACTGCGTACCAACAACACGGAGGTTCAAGGACCATGCTGTGGGGGTGTTTTTCGTGGTATGGCGTAGGCCCTTTACACAAAATAGAAGGCATAATGAATGGTGATGTCTATGTGAACATATTACAAACTGTGCTTCTACCATATGCAGAGGAAGAAATGCCCCTAAAATGGTTGTATATGCAGGACAACGATCCAAAGCATGTTTCTCGTAAAGCGAAAACAAGGTTTTGAGATAATAGCGTTCGCGTTTTGGGTTGATCGACACAATCGTCTGACTTAAACTCCAATAAAAATTTATGGATGGAGTTGAAAAAGGGTGTATCTGTTGTCGCAAAATATTGGCGATATGTGGAGAATATGGCAAGCTAAATTGCAATCAATTTCAGCAGAGACATGTAGGCAACTGGTGAACTTATTGCCCCACAAGTGTTAAGAGGTGATAGCAAGAAAGGTTAAGCAGCAAAATATTAAGTTTCGATACAATTAACTAAGTAAAAATGGCATTTGATTAGTATTTTGGCATGACTGCTATTTTAATGCACAATTATTTTGATTGTCCTAGAATATAGGCAGTTTTATTTTCTCTTTGGTATTAATAAACCTAACCTACCTTAACGTATAAATTAACATATCAGCAAATTTAAGATCACTACTACTTTCGTGTACATACATAACTGTATATTCATAGTAGCCACAGTATGAGTAAAGGTCGGTACGATGACAGCAAAGGGGGGCTCATTTAATTATTGTACATGCTGGAAGTGAACATGGATTTGTACCTAATGGATTATTAATATTCCGTTCAGGTAGATATACGAATGATGATTTCGTAATTCATTTTCTATATTGTATTTTTCATTCAAGGTTAAAAAAGTGATAATTACCATGATGATATGAACTCCAAAAATTTCATGCAGTTGATAGAAAAGCAACTGCTACTCAATATACCACCACGATCTGTTTTGGAAATAGACAATGCGCATTACCACAATGGTTTAAATGAAAGAAACATAACTTCAGTTGTCGGAAAAGATGAATTATACAAATGAACAACCCTCATTTTGAAACTCAGTACAAGTATGTATGTTATTTTCCATCTACAAGAAGATTATCAATATGAAACTACATTACTTTCAGGCTTGACTCTATTGAACAGTTATAGTTACTCGATTTTACGATTACCTCCTTATTATCCCCAACTACCAGGTCGGCTGAAAAGTCCCCGGTCTGACACATAGATGGCGTTACTGTTATTAAATCCATATGTTTTTTAGATAGTACTAACCTTCAAACGAAACGTGTCAAAATTTGACAGCAATCCGACCATTAGTTACTGAGATATTGCGTTAAGAGGGAAGCTACTTTTGTTATTTAAAAAAATGGAAAAAAAGAATTTCGTGTGCTGATAAAGTACTGCTTTTTGAAGGGAAAAAATACCGTTGAAGCAAAAGCATGGCTTGATGTGGAGTGTCTGGACTCTGCGCCAGGAAAATCAACCATAATTGATTGGTATGCTAAGTTTAAACGTGGTGAAATGAGCACCGAAGACGGCGAACGCAGTGGACGACCAAAAGAGGCTGCCACCGACGAAAATCAAAAAAGTTCGCAAAATCATTTTAAATGAGCGTAAAGTAAAGTTGATCGAGATAGCTGACATCCTAAAGATATCAAAGGAACGTGTTGGACACATCGTGCATGAATATTTGGGCATGCGGAAGCTCTGTGCAAAATGGGTGCCGCGCGAGCTCACATTCGATCAAAAACAACGAGTTGATGATTCTGAGCTGTGTTTGAAGCTGTTAAATCGTAATAAAACCGAGTTTTTGCGTCGATATGTGACAATGGATGAAACATGGATTCATCACTACACTCCAGAGTCCAATCGACAGTCAGCCGAGTGGACTGCACGCGATGAACCGGCTCCAAAGCGTGGAAAGACGCAACAGTCAGCTGGAAAAGTTATGGCGTCAGTTTTTTGGGATGCGCATGGAATAATTTTCATAGATTATCTTAAAAAGGGCCAGTCCATCAACAGCGACTATTATACAGCGTTATTGGACCGTTTGAAGAACGAAATCGCAAAAAAACGGCCCCTTATGAAGGAAAAGAAAGTGCTGTTTCACCAAGACAATGCACCGTGTCAGAAATCAATGAAAACAATGGCCAAATTAAGTGAATTGGGTTTCGAATTACTTCCCCATCCACCGTACTCTCCAGATGTGACCCCCAGCGACAATTTCCTGTTTGCAGACCTCAAGAGAATGCTCGCCGGGAAGAAATTTAGCAGGGATGAGGAGGTGATCGCCGAAACTGAGGCCTATTTCGAGGCTAAAGACAATTCGTACTACAAAAATGGTATCGAAAAGTTGGAAGAACGCTATAATCGGTGTAACGCCCTCGAAGGCAACTATGTTGAATAATAAAATCGAATTTTGCCAAAAAACTGTGTTTTACTATGGTAGGCCGGGGACTTTTCAGTTCGACTGTTAGATCCAATTGAGAACGTATGGGCTACTGTGAAGAACTGGGTTGCGCCAACCAATACAACCTTCCACATTAAGGATGTGGAAATCTAGCTCGTGAACAATTTTTGAGAATGTTGGAGGGTGGACAAATGGCGAAAAATTTGTGAGCATGTGAAAAAAATTTAAATGCTTCCGCAAGAATGTTTACTAGATGATGCTCTAGATAGCATGAATTTCACAATTAACACAAGACCTTCGGAAGAAGAATCTAAATTCGTCGATAGTTATGACAAATTAAGAAGTATTGAAATTTTAAGTGATGATGAATAAACAAACTTAATTAATATAAGTATTCATATTACTTTGCAATAGTGTATAATAAAATTCCTAATAGTTATGAGTGCATGCATACAGCTTTCTAGTTTTGAAACTAAATTAAAAACTTTCCTGTTCTCTCAAGAATAGGATAGCTTAAGTATGTTAATTTTATAGCATTTTCACAAAGTATTACATGCCTATATAGTTTAAGTTATAGGTTAAATTTATTTAGTAAAGTGGAAAGCATACCAAACTTCGATCGATTTCACTTCTATAATTAAAACATCTCACATTGTAAGTCTTTTATATTATTTTTTTGTGCTTGTCTGTGTTTAAGTTATAAATAAACATTTTATTTTATTGAAATGTACCATAATTTTAATTTACCAGGTGTACCGGAAAGTCCTTACCAGTTTTTCTAACACACGTCGCTAGGCTTAAGCATGCAATGTTATAATTTCACACGTATGTCATTTTATTCTACTGCCATCAAGCTTCAAAGCCGTACATGTTACATTTTGCGAAAGTAACATTGTCATAGATTTATACCTCTTTGAAAATGTCGAGCTTCGTGCCTGAAAAAGTGCATTTGCGGCATGCATTACTACTTTTCTTGTTTAATCAAAGGAAAACAGCCACTGAAAGTCATCGTTTGCTGGTAGAAACTTACGGTGAGCATGCTCCAACCATAAAAACAAGTGGCGCGTGGTTTCGACAATTCAAAAGTGGTGATTTCGATGTGCAAGACAAAGAACGTTCTGGTAGACCGAAAAAATTTGAAGATGCGAAACTGCATGAGTTATTAGATGAAGACTCAACACTAGACTTAAAAACAATTGGCAGAAGCGTTAAATGTGGCCCGAGAAACCATTAGCGACCGATTACGAGCGACGAGAAAAAGCCAAAGGATGGGAAAATGGGTGACACATCAATTGAATGATAGGCAAATGGAAAGTCGTCTGGTCGAAGGTATGATTGGAAGTCATTTCTGCATGGAATAGTGACAGGTGATGAAAAATGGATTTATTTCGAGAACCCTAAGCGCAAAAAATCAGTTATCACCTGGCGAAGCCGGCCTATCGACTCCAAGGCCAAATCGTTTTGGTCGTAAGAAAATGCTCTGTGTTCGGTGGGACCAAAGTGGCGTGGTGTATTAGGAACTATTGAAACCTGGTGAAACAGTTAATACTGATCGCTACTGACTACAAATTATCAATTTGAAGCATGCATTGGTAGAAAAACGTGTCCAGAAAGAGCTCGAAGACACGGTAGAGTGATTTTACAGCACAGCAACGCGCCGTCTCATACAGCAAAATGGGTCAAGGTAGCGTTGAAAGCACTTAGATGAAACATAATATCGCACCCGCCGTACTCTCCAGACCTTGCTCCGTCCGACTATCACTTTTTCGCATCAATGGGACACGCGCTTGCAGAGCAGCACTTCGCCAATTTCGAAGAAGTTAGAAAATGGCTCGCTGAATGGTTTTGCTCAAAGGACAAACAGTATTTTTGGGATGGCATCCATAAATTGCCCGAAAGATGGGCAAGAGGTGTAGAATCAAATGGCCAATACTTTGAGTAAATAAATTTTTCCATTTTCTTGAAAATTATGTAGTTTTCTTTTACGAAAAAATCGGTAATGACTTTCCGGTACACCTGATATTTTATTTTATTGAAATGTGCCATTATTTTAATTTATTTCCCATAAAATACTGCGAAAGTTGAATATAGAAGTAGGTACAATCGTTAAGAGTACTCATTTTAATTTATAATTATTTAAGCAAATCACTCGAAATAATACCCAATAGACAATATGTTTAGAAGTCTTTTATAACTGTACGCCAGTGGCACGCCAATTTGCTGTGGTATTTGGTTTCATGACATTACACTACGTGTATGATTCGATGACGTATTGTATCATTCTCTAACCGAATGGACTCTGTGTATGTCTAACGGCTTTTATTTAAAATAATATGCAACTGATTTATGTTTCTTTTCTTACACAATTTAATCAGAATTTCTGTTCAAGATACGTAAATAAACAAATACATATGTGCAAAACTCACCGTTATCGGTTTTGGAGAGAGCTCTTCTTTCGGTACTCTTTGGTGAACAGTTCTTTCTGGCCGGTCGGCTGACGAAAGTTTGCGGGACCTGCGTCAACACAAAAAGCATCAAAGTGAAAGAGAGAGTTTTAAGGTGAAATAATTCTTACCACCTTATCACTGCGCTGGCCGCTGGGCAGTCTCGCGAACGTCGCTTCGGGACTGTCTTCGGGCGGGGGAGGCTGGGTTATCCAATTGTATTGTCTTTTGTCCAAGGGCAGGCCCCACCTTTCGTATTCTAAGCTTTGCGTACGAAGTGTTTCGTAACAGTCGAGACACACGACGGCGTAGTCTCCGTTCTCCAAGAGCAACGACAGCTCCGGTTGGGGATGGAATCGAAGGAAGGGAAAATCCTGGAAAAAAAGAAAACGTTCTGTGAGTTATTATTGCAAATGTAATTTTTTAAAATTATTGTTAATTAGAAGAAAGGAGATTTCGTCATTTTAAATGGATGAGGGAATAAACAAATGAAAACAGCGCAGAGAAAGAGACATGGTTGGTCTAAGCCGGTATGTCACCATAGCTAAGACTTTATAAAGAAAGGAATCTTGGTTGGACTAAGCTGAAAAGATGTTTAAAAGATAGGTGAAGATGGAAAACAATAATCACCTCTGTACCACTGGTGGTAGTCTAAGAGTATATAGAATAGCACGCACCACCGTGAAAAATTTGCGAGGACGAATTCTCAGCTGGACACTGGTGAGATTTGTAAAAAAAATTGGCAAGGATGGAAACGTTCATCACCTTTACACCATTGGTGGTATGTTATACAAAATACCAAATGACCGTTAAAAATAGGAAATTTTCTAATTGAAAAAGTGAAAAAATAATGATAAAGGGCTCAAAATATTAAAAAAAGACCTTATAAAGTGCAAAAAGGATGCTAACCTTTATTAAGTTATGGCAATGATTCCAGAAAAACAATGACAAACATAAATATAACATCGTAAAAATGCTAAAAAAAATACTCCCTTTAAAGGTCTATACAAGTTAATCTGGTACGTAGACTTCTGCGGTCGTGGTCCATACTGTCTGCTTCTGGGCTTCCGGCTGGAATCGCGTCACTGGTATAACTGCCGACATTACAATGCGACAGACAGTAGCAGTAGTTGAGCCATGAAGATGTCCCATACGAGTAGGTACTAAATGTCGGCAGTTATACCAGTGACGCGGTTCCAGCTCGGAAGCCCAGAAGCAGATATATACAAGTTTTTTAAAATTTTTATTTTCGAAGGAATGCGCTTTTCTCGGTATTCGCGCTTCCATATTTGTTTTCAGTAATCATCCTCTAATCGCCAAATTATCAGCATTAAGTCCACTTTTTATTTGCTTTGAAGGAATTAATGTAAGGAATCAATGACCTTAAAACGCTTCGTAAATGGATGTAGCTTAGTGAGATGGAGTGATAATAGTTTAGTCGAGTGATAATTTCATTAAACATCTTTTACTAACTTGCAAAATATAATAAACTTATTCCTTACGTCGTCACAATTAGGAATTCACTACTTTGTGCATAAGAAGTATTGTATAAGAAAGAGAAAGACTACTACAAATTACAGTTCCTGTTCAGAATATTAGCCCCACCTCGATCATTTAATTTCGTTTTATTTCAAATAAAGTAATTCAAAAACAAACGAACAAACCGAAATGTATTGGTCTATACAAGTTAATTTGGTACGTAGACTTCTGCGGTCGTGGTCCATACTGTCTGCTTCTGGGCTTCCGGCTGGAATCGCGTCACTGGTATAACTGCCGACATTACAATGTGACAGACAGTAGCAGTAGTTGAGCCATGAAGATGTCCCATACGAGTAGGTACGAAATGTCGGCAGTTATACCAGTGACGCGGTTCCAGTTCGGAAGCCCAGAAGCAGATGTCTATACAAGTTTTTTAAAATTTTTATTTTCGAAGGAATGCGCTTTTCTCGGTATTCGCGCTTCCATATTTGTTTTCAGTAATCATCCTCTAATCGCCAAATTATCAGCATTAAGTCCACTTTTTATTTGCTTTGAAGGAATTAATGTAAGGAATTAATGACCTTAAAAGGCTTCGTAAATGGATGTAGCTTAGTGAGATGGAGTGATAATAGTTTAGTCGAGTGATAATTTCATTAAACATCTTTTACTAACTTGCAAAATATAATAAACTTATTCCTTACGTCGTCACAATTAGGAATTCACTACTTTGTGCATAAGAAGTATTGTATAAGAAAGAGAAAGACTACTACAAATTACAGTTCCTGTTCAGAATATTAGCCCCACCTCGATCATTTAATTTCGTTTTATTTCAAATAAAGTAATTCAAAAACAAACGAACAAACCGAAATGTATTGTTATTTAATGTTTATTTAGAATATTCTATGTAGACACAAATGTTTTTAAGAAAAAATTGGGCTTTCTTGTAATGTCTCTGTACCTATCACCGACCCTTTCATTAATTCTCTTATCTATGCGAATCGGTGGGTTCTTTTAAGAGTATTGTGAATGGTAATTTTAATAATTTAGTATCAAACACTCGTCAGTATTTCAGTTTATGTTCCTGTGTGATGCTCTATGGGTTTTGTGTACTTCAAATAAGTGAATTTTTGTTGTTATTTGCGATACGGTTAGACGATAAGAGTCGAGACATATCTGATGAAAAAAGAAGTTAGTATTACCACAAAGTACTCTCGAAGTGTGTGTAAATTTTCCAGTGCTTCCATGGCTGGCAAATTTTCGAAACCTAAACACTATCGAAAATGTGTAGAGGGTATTGCAATCGATAGTCTTATTTTATCTTATTTAAGAAAAAATACCATCATTAAAAAATTGAAGGCCAATATTCAAGATGTGTGGCAAAATAATTGCATGTTTGAGGATTCAATAAAAGCCTGCGCAGAAAAAATGCAGAAGAGGCTACCAGCAGTGATAAGTACGAAGGGTTTAAATCTTCTAACTTCTCAACTATCGCCCAACATACTAATACTTGGATGATTTCCAAACCTTTTCGATATACAACACTGCACACTTTTATTTCACTTATAAATCACGATGTAATATTTCGTTTGTAACACAACTTGATGCGTTGACAGTCATTTTAAAGGCCTTTGAAACCCTTAGAGTATCTCTGTTTCAATCACTGTCACTGTTCCATAACTGAATCCTGTAAGATCAGATATTTAAAATGCACTTCGTAAACTAGTATCGAAATGTTAGTAATTCAAAAGCATTACTTTTGTATTACTTATTGGGTTGCTAAATAAGTCCGTTAGTGTATTGGCACGCTCACGTTGACGCGTAGTGAGAGAGAACTAGTTAAGTGAGTGGAATATTCTGTTAGCCTAGTTGTAGCATACAGTTGTGACTTGATTTTGGTGTAGTTTCTTTAGTTTAGGGGGGACAGTTCGTGGTCTTGCGCAGAGTGAAAATGCAGAAAGAAAATGAACATTTTCGACATATGCTCTATTATTTTCAGAAAAGAAAAAACGTGACTGAAGTAGTCAAAAAAATATATAATGTACGGGGAATCTGCAGATACCAATAATACGGTACAAAATTGGTACGTCCGCCTGGCAAGGCGGAGACCAGTCCGGACGCTGTAACAACTGAAACAGACACAATAACGACTGCAGTGGATGGAAACCTACATTTTACGCTACGTGAGACTGCGGATGTCGTCGGAGTGTAGCATTTAATAGTTCAAAGACATCTCCAGGGTCAAGAGTAAGTCATCGGGCTGATATGCGAGTCCACTTAATCTTAATGAACGCCAGCTGATGCAATGTATACTCACTTGCGATCAGCTCATTAAAACGCACAAGAAACAACCATTTCTTGAATTTGATTACTGGAGATGAACAATGAATTATAACGTGCGTTAGAGGTCTAAAAAACACGCTTCTCAGACATCGCCAAGGATTAGCCTCCGCTCAAAGAAAGTAATGTGCATTTTGTGGGATTTCAAAAGCGTAGTCTACTATGGACCTGATCTTTGAGCCTAGAGCAAGAGTTGTATAATCAAATTCAGCTAAGTGCTGTGAACAACTTGACAATGTGAACCAAGCTTTTTCTTAAAAAAAATGACCTGTGCTATCTAATAAGCGATAAATATTTTTTGTTATGACAATGTGAGGCCCCATACATTAGCAACCGCCGTACAGAAGTTGGTAGGCATTTCATGGGATATTGTACCCTCCATATAGCTGATATTACACCATCCGATTATCATTTGTTTTGCCCTATATAAAATTGCCGTAAGGGGAAGAATTTCGAATCTTTGGAAGACATCAACATTTACTTTGAACTCTTTGAAGATGGAATAATAAAATTACCTGAACGTTGGACCACAGTAACGGAAAATAATTAACTGTTGTGATCTTCACTTGATGAAAATCCATAACAAAATTGAACATAAAAACTCAGTTGTGTGATTTTCACAAAATATCTTTATTGAAAAAGAGTAACTATTGTTTCAACTGTTGGCTTTTTCTAACGTTTGAAGAAGCCACTTCTTCGGAAGCAGTTGTGGCTTCTTCACACAAAAAATAGTAAAAATTGCTTATTGTTACTACATTTTAAATAAAATATTTTGTGAAAATCACACAACTGAGTTTTTGTGTTTAACTTTGTTTTAAATAAAAAATAATGGACAATACATTTATTAAAAAGTTGTATGTATTTCGGTGAATAAATTGTATAAAACTGAAGGAACTTATGTAACAATCCGATACAAGAAATATTCTTCATTAAACTCATTATTTTATTCTGTTTTACAACGAAAACCATATTTGCAAGTGGGGGGGAATATTTTGGTCAGAGGCTGTATTGTAAGATCAATAGGATTAAAGGATGTTTCCCTCGGCAATTCCCAGGTTTTCAAGTATTAATTTTCTAAGGCAGTGTTAGTGTGAGGGATGGATCTTCCTATGAAGGATGTTGTGAAGCGAGTTCGACTCTTGCTATAGACTCAAACATCATGCACTGCAAATGAAAATATGTCCACTATTTATACTGTGGTAAAATAGGCGATTGATAAGTATTGTAAATGTTGTTCACTCAGTGTACTACAAAAGCGTAGATATAATACAACTTTATGAGCCTTTAGAACTTGCTACAGAGAATAATTCCAGCTTTAATCTATTAAGTTATTAAGATTCCGTAGGATTTCACGGCCGATGTAACTAATAATACAATTTTCTTCTTGGCTCTGCCATACAGTCGTTTTAACAATCGATGATTCACTGCTCATATCACTAACGTCTTCAGCATCTTTTACCAAATCGATTATCTTCGTTGTAGTGTTCTCTTATATATACATATTATAACCTCACTGGTACGTGGTTTGTCTTTTAAGTATTGTATAGTGGGACATCGAGATGCACAACTAGTCTAATGTCTATATTAAAAATTAACCTCCATCTTTAGTTAACCTAAATCCAAAGTTTCAGTGTGATACGTGTAGTGTTGTAGTTATAACGAACTGTCAAAGTTGACGAGCTAGTTGAAAAGTGGAATTAAACCGAGAACATTTTCGCGGAATTTTCGACAAGAATGCCTCGCCGAGTTCGTTTCTGTTTTCGACAATGAAGCACCACATTAGTCGACAATTTCTCGTTGGTACGGAGAGAGAATTCAAACGTGGACGGATTAGTCTTAGCGACGATCCAAGAACAGGTTCACCAAAAACGGCGGTCACTCAGGAAAACGTCGATGCTGTTCGCAAGATCATCAACGTAGATCGACATGTGACATACAGCCAGATTGAAGAAGATTTCAAAGACCTCCATTCAAAAAATTCTGCATAAAGAATTGTGTGTAGAAAAATTAGTTTTCCGTTGGACAACGCATCTGTTGACCGAAGAACAAAAAGCAGCTACGGTGAATTGGTGTCAAAAAAAACTCTAGATCGCTTCAACGCCGAAAACTCTAAAAACGTGTACAACATTGTCAGTGGTGATAAATCTTGGATTTACGAGCCAGAAAATAATCGCGTCTATTTGGGTGTTATAAAGTGAAGAAAAGCCGAAAAAGGTCATCCGTTCTCGAAGTGTCCGCAAATAGATGGTCGCAACATTTGTCTAGAAAGAAGGTCATGTAGTAACAATTCCTCTACAAGATCAAAGAATTGTTACTGCCGATTGGTATACAACCATTTGTTTGCCGTAAGTCATCACTGAGCTTCCTCCGCCAAGACAATACAAGTTCGCACACAGCATGCAAAACGTCGAATTGTTGAACCATCCGCCGTACAGTCCGGACCTAAGTCCCAACGATTTCTTTACCTTTTCGAAAATCAAGAACGAAGTGCGTAGTCAAAGGTTCCAATCGTCGGAAGGAGCAGTCGATGCCTTCAAAATCTCAATTTTAACTAGCAACAAACGAGTGGACAACTGGTCCGAGCGCATGCAAAATTGCATTAATCTTCGTGGAGAATACTTCGAAAAAAGTCTTTAAAAGCCATCTACTCTTTTATTCCAGTTTTATATTCAAAGCACAACCCACGTGTGTACTTTGATATTTTATCAATCAGGGCGAGGTTTAATAGTAATTTTCTCTAGTCTCTCTGTAAAAGTTGTAGTCGTCCTCTTGATTAAAGCTTCATATTTTTCTATCCCTACAGGGATTATTCTGCTGGCAATGCTCGCAAGCGTTCGCCTCCCCATCGGCTTCTGCCTTTTCTTTTAATGATCACAACATGGAGTTTACCTCTACACTTACTGAATAAAGAACAGCTTCGAACCCTCTGGCATAAATACAATTCCAACTGGAAGCTGTACCATCTTGGACAGCCTTGCATAACTATCTACCATTTCTACGCGAAAAAATCTAAAATAGAATCAAAGCTGTAGTGAAAAACGAGACGTCAGATGGTAAAAAATTCTATTATAAATGTAATAATAATACGTGTACTGGAACCCCTTAACGAACATTTCCAATTTTATAGCTCGCAAAAAGCTAGAAAATGTACAGGTGAAGCGATGGCGAGAGTAGTGTTGGATGGACAACAAAAATTTGAACTTTCAACTTTACTAACGCATTGAATGTACCAATTTTTTACTCGATTTGTTTCTTCCTTTGTAGCATTACATTTCTATTTCCTTTTTTGCTTTACCTCTGTAAGTTTTTTGTTTTACAATAAACTGGATCGAGGTCAGTAGATCTGTCTTTTTTTGTGTGCTGACAATTACGCCTGTACCCTTCTTTGCCACCTGCAAATCTCATTATTGTTCAATATTATACAGCGATAGAAGATTCTTTAATACTGTGGCGTCCCCTGAACACCTTCATTATTTTCCCACCCTTGAAGTAGCAAACTCAAGCCGGGTGGAATACTCAAGCGCGACAACAGAAAGGTGCGGGAGGGGTAGCAACCCTCACTCGCTTATTCTGACTGAATTACCAATTTTTTTAAAAATTTTTTTATTGGATGATGTCACAAGTGATCGCATGTTTATACATTCGTTTTACTTAAAATTTGTTCCAAACTAAATCATAACGGCAGCTCGTTTAATATACCTTTATTAATAACGCCCGAACTCGCTTTCTGTACGTTATTATACCGCAAACGTAACAGCAATAATCGTGCGTGTTGTATTCTCGACGATCGGCAGATGGTGCACCTGGATGAGCCTCGTACCTCCTCCATTGACTTACTAAACTATGGTAGCAGAACGTGCAGACCAGAGCGGAACCGTCTTCTCTGAGCTGTTCTGCGTTCGGCGGACTGTTGTGTTTCAATAACACAGGGAAATATGGGGCATTTCTACCTGAAACGTGAGAAAAAAATGATTTAGAAAATGATTTTCTTTCTTCTTACGCTAAAAAAATAACAGAAGTGTCTTTTCGTTAGTACTTTATTATTAAATTAATTAAATTGGGTTTAATTAAATTGAATCCAATCGAAAATGTATGGAATAGTTTAAAACGAATTGTTTACTCGACTCCAAATACGACTCGAGCTGTTTTAAAACAAAATATTGAAGATACTTGGCGCAATAATCAGAATTTGAAGATATTAGCTATGTCATGTATCAGAGCGCGCCGAAGTGTAGGTAAAGAGAGCAAGGTAAAGAGTGTCTTAACAAAATATTGGGTTGGCAACTAAGTACTTTCGGTTTTGTAGTATAAAATAAAACACTTTTTTTTTAAACAAAGAATAGTTTTCAATCAATTATATATTTTCCATTTTGCTCAATGACCTTTTGCCCTCTTTCTTTCAGCTGCATGATTCCGCGCTCATAAAATTTCTGGTCCTTATCAGCAAAAAACTGAACCAGGTGCGAGTGAAGCTCATCGTCATTTGTGAAAGTTTTACCACTCAAAGAATTCTGCAAACTTCCAAATAAATGGTAATCAGATGGTGCTAGATCAGGGCTGTATGGGGGATGTGGCATCACTTCCCAGCCAAGCCCCAATAGTTTCCCACGAGTTGCCAAAGATGTGTGAGGCCTTGCATTATCTTGGTGGAAAACTACACCTTTCCGATTTGACAATTCTGGCCGTTTTTCTTTGATTGCTTCATCCAGTTTTATTAATTGTTGACAGTAAACATCAGAATTGATCGTTTGGTTCCTTGGAAGCAGCTCAAAAAACACAACACCTTTGTAATCCCACCAAACTGACAGCCTGATCTTTTTTGGATGCAATTCAGCTTTCGATGTGGTTTAAGCTGGTTTATCGTGTTTGCTCCATGATCGTTTTCGAACTATGTTACTGTTGATTCTTTGTGTTAAATGAATTTCTTTCAATTCGTGAGGTACCCAAATATCAAGCTTCTTAACTAGCCCAAGACATTTTAAATGTTTTTCAATTGTTGTGTGCGATACATGTAGTCTCTCCGCAACCTTTCGAACAGTTACATGACAATCCTCTTCAATTATGACTTTGATTTGGTCATCATCAACTTCAGTAGGCCGACCAGAACGTTGCTCATCTTTGAGGGAAAAATCTCCAGAACGGAATTTTTTATACCAATTCTGACACGTGCGCTCTGTTAAGCAATTAGCACCATAAACTTCATATATCTTTTTGTGAGCCGCAGCAGCTTTCTTTCCTTTACGGAAATAAAATAGTAAAATATGTCGAAAATGTTCGTTTCTGCACTCCATTTAAAATTAACCCACAACTAATAGCTTTAATAAAAATCACGCACTACTTGCTTCTGAAGTTACGTCAATGTGACTAGTATCACGCGACAAACGGTAAAGTGCAGCACTAACATACGTTATACAAAAAATAAAGCAACGCTCTCTATCAGTAAAAACCGAAAGTACTTAGTTGCCAACCCAATATTAATTCATATTATTTAAAAATAAATATATTAAGTTTTATATTAGGTAAGTCCATAAGTTCGTGAGCTTTTTTTCGCTACTGTGGCAAAAAAACCCTGTTATTCTGATAACTGTTGGTTTATTGCGTGTTCTCTTAATTTTTCGTTTTTGTTTCAGAAGTATCACAGTCGAATTGTCGGCAATTGTACGGTTAAGACGTAGTTTTTGTGACAAAAAAAAAATGGAATCACCAAACGAGTACAACAGGCATATTTTGTACTTTTTGTTTAAAATGGACTGCTCAAAAGTGGTCTTTCAAGTTCCGAGATGGAAATTTGGAAGCTGGGGATGCACCCCGATCTGGACGTCCAGTTCAATTTGATGGGGAGTCCTTGCAGGAATCAGAACCAAGTTTAAGCGTGGACATGCTGGCTGCAAGGTTAAATTCAACTCATGGAACTGTTTACAGACATCTGAAGGACTTAGGTAAGGTTTCAAAGCTGGGGAAATGGATGCCTCACAAATTGTCAGTAGCAAACTTGCAGCAGAGGATGAATGTATTTTCTCAGTTGCTACAGCGTTACGAAAATGAATCTTTTTTGAATATAATTGTTACTGGTGATGAAAAGTAGATTCTCTATAATAACCCAATTCGAAAACGGTAATGGTTAGATGCTGGAGAAACAACGGAACCCACACCAAGATGTGGCCATCACCCAAGAAAGGTTCTGCTGTCAATTTGGTGGGATATGTCAAGTATCGTCTATTTTGAACTGTTGGAGCCGAACCAGACCATTACAGCTGAATATTACTGCTAACAATTGACGAATCTCAATGCAGCACTTTTAAACAACCGGTCGTCCTTAGTGAATAGACGTAAAGTTTTATTTCACGACAAAACGCGACCCCAGACTGCAAGAGCAACGCTAAGCAAACTTCAGGAGCTCGGCTCGGAGCTTATGTCACATCTAGCGTACCCTACTGGTATTGCACCGTGTGATTATCGCCTTTTACTTGGCTTGCAGTCACATCTTGGTGGAAAAAATTTTACAACAAAAGATGCTTTAAGCTTCAGCTCAAAGGACACAAAGTGTTTTGAGGAGGGCATTAAACAGTTGCCAAATCGTTGGTAACAGATTATAAATAATGCAGGAAAATATATTTTGGATTAAAAATCACTAAAAACTGTTTTTTTCTTTTATTTTAAAATCACCTTAAAAAACGCACGAACTGGACTGACCTGATATTATTATGTTAAAAGAGTTGTTCACGTTAAGCCTATATTTGGTCTTATTTCTTATAAAAATAAAATCAAAAAGTTGAATTTATATGGTGGCCATAATTTTACTGCACGGTACTGTAAATGTATACAAAATTTTGAATTAGTAACGTACTCTATCGTACAACATGAGTACTAATTATGCCGCCTTCGTAATTCGTGGGCTTTTTTCATATTTAAACAATGACAACATAATAGACAACCAATTACAATTGTTCAATTTGATGAAGTTCACATTACCTTTAAAGCGTAGGCCATACTTTCCTCCGCGATTGAATATTCATTTAATTTGTCCAATAAATGTTTAGTTTGGCCTATGTTGTAAATATCCTTTTCAAAATATTTTAAAGACATTGAATGATATTTATTTTGAGTAAATATTCTTTTAAATTCCTCTTTTAATAAGGACATAAACTTATATTTAAACATTCGAAAAGATGAAAATATATTATTCATTTTTAGTACAAGAAAAGACGTCAATAGCTCACGATGCTGATTGGCCATGGAATAAATAAATATTTTATGTCAATTGTTAATATAATATAATAATCACTGCCTATTATTACAACGATTTGCACGTAAACTTGAATATTCTGGTTTCGAAAATTAATAGACTCTAAAATATGTATTATTATATACATACGCGGTCGTACTTTGTATATGCTTATGTTTCCATGGTACGTAGTGTACAATGTGACGCTATTTATTGACTTTTTAACTTGTAATTACACTAATTGTATAATTTTGAACCGGTATCGGCCGGTTTTTGTTTAAAGTATGATAGTTTGTAATATACGCTATAAAGTAAATGATTACATTACTGTTTGCTTTGGAAATCGTCTATGTCAGCACAATTTTGTCCTACATCTATTATATACAGTCGCACGCAAAATGAACCGCACGCTTCTATAAAATTTTCGAAGTTTTTATGCTACGGTGTATTTACCTTAAAAGAAAAAATATAAGTATATTTAAAAAACGAAATTCTCAATAAACGACTAAGGAAATAATAAATCATTGCAGTTAAGAGCAGGTTATTAAGGGTGATTTAGAAAAGGACCAGCAACTGGTTAAGTATTCAAAAATGAAGTTATTCCAAAACAGTAACGCATCGAACAATAAGTTTAGGGATTAAACAACAGATGGCACCACTAGTCATATATTCATACCATCTTTGGATAGCAGCAACCTTCAAAACGATACGTGTCAAAATTTCGCGATGTTCCAACAATTTGTTGTCAAGCTAAAGTGGTTCAAAATAGATCATTCTATACGGCCGGAATAGAAAAGGTAGAAAGCAAATGAAGGAGACCATGTTGATGAATAAAGAAGAATTTTGTCAAAGAAATGTTTTAGTAGTTAGTCCCGGAAACCAGAAACTACGACGGTGAAACAAATATAAAAAGAAATTTCTATTTTTCTATTTACGTAGGCTGCTTTGAAAATTTTGCGGATTATACAGAAAAAAATCAATTATTTTAACTATTTTTTTTAATGGTCTTTCAAAATATTCGCCTTTAAGATCTATCCACTTCTGCATTCAGTGGCACCAGTACCCAAAACATTGGGTCCATTGTTCTTTAGTCGCCCCAGATACGATGTTTTCTTAGGCTTCTACAGTCGCCTTTGAGGTTTTAAATTACATTCTACGCATTTTGTCGTTTATGTAAGGGAATAAAAAGAAGTCACAAGGTGCCAGGTTGGGACTATAAGGCGGGTGAGGTATCAATTCCGTTTGTCAAGCGGCTAAAAACTCAGATGTTTGAGATGTGTTGTATGATGGTGTATTGTCTTGATGCGGAATGATTCGTCCTCCTGGTCGTTCCTCGCGCACTTTTTGGAACACAGTTGGCAAACAAATGGTTGTATACTATTCAGCATTGACTGTGCGACGATTCTAGCGGAATAGTAGTAAGATGATCGGTGGGTCCGCAAAAAGTAGCCACCATTTTCTTGCCAGAGCTTCGTCTGCGTCTCACGTTCGTGGGTTTCTCTTCGTCTTTCGAGACTCATTGAGCTGATTGTCGCTTGCTTTCTGGCTCGTAATAATAAATTCAACTTTTGTCACCTGTAACGGCGTTGATGGTTTCTGAAGTGACTGCTGTGACAGGCCGTCCCTCACGATACCCTATTTTGGGCGAAACACGTCCATGCTGGAACTCGTACTCCCGTTCAACAGTCGTCAAAAATGGTGCTTCATCGCCAAACGATGATTGATTTTTTGCGAAAACTCTTGTCGAGTGAGACCGTCTTTAAAATCGCCGAAAATTTTTATTTTTTATTAATAATAATAAAAACTTACTAAAAAGAGACAACAGCATATGCTAGTAATCTCTAAATGCCATTCGGACTAAAAAATCTCAGAGAATATGACGAAAATATTTCCGTCAGCGCCACATTATGAGAAATAGCTGAACCGCAAAACTTTTAAAGCAATCTTCGTATTAAAGCACTTCGAAAATATAAATTAGCAGTTATTTTTTGAGGCAATCTCCTGACTTGAAAATACATTTTTACCAAGAGATAGGAAGTCTGTCGACACCGTAACCACAACCAACGCGAGATAAGTCTATTATTAGTATAGTCAAGAAAAACCCGCCACGGACAATCCGAATAAGCAACGAAGAATAAATATTAGTTTAATGACGATTAGAAGCAGATTACGAGAGCACGGTATCGCTTATCGAAGCACAATTATTAAATTGGTGCTCTTCGATAAACCTCGACAGGGCGCGCATGATCTAAGCAAACGAAAATTCCAGCAGACATTGGTCCGATGTTGTGTTTACAGATGATTCATCTTTCTAGATCACCTGAAGGGAAGACAGTCAATGGGCAAAGCACGTATTATACAGCGCATGAAGGCTCTTGTCTGGGATTGCTTTAACATGCGGGGTTTACCGGCGTTTTAAACGCGAAACGAATAGTAAAATTGCACCAGAAAGGACTTCTAAAGATTGGCTTATGGATTAGATCTTTCAAGAACGATCCAAAACATCGAAGTAAACTAGGCAGTGAAACGCTGTAAATAGTATTGCATCAGTGGATAGGTCTTCGCAGTTATTGAGCGCCTACTCAAATGAAAATGAGGAACTTTGTGAAGTAGACACTTCGCTGGAAACATGTATACTAAAACTTCTCAATTATCTCGCAATATAAAGAAGGCTTAGCGCTCATTACCTACGAATTATGTGGAAAATCTGGTTGTAAGTATGGAAAACCGTTGTGTGAGGCAACTCTTAAAAATAATGGAAATTGGACGTCATATTGAATATTAGCATATAATAATAATAATAATAATAATAATAATAATTTATTGATATATATGTACATATACACGTCATGGAACAATCATGGATAAATAAAAACACTATTAATGCGCTCACAATACGTTAAAGACCGCAAGACCTATACAAAACAATACACCAGAGTACCAATTAAAATATAAAGAAAATATAAAAATATAAAAAACACAAAAAGGCTATGTCAAAATTTATGCTTCAAGTAGTCATTTACCGAATAAAAAACGTTCTCCATCAGCACCTTTTTTATTAATATAAGTTGTACTTTGTAAAAATAAAGGATGAACGCAGTGAATTTGTCTGGGTATGTGGGCATTTGTGTGATGTATGACATTTATAAAAATGGCTTCCTACACGGTAAAACAACGCGTTCAAATTGTTGAACTATTTTATGACAATCAGAGTTCTGTGAAAAGAGTTTTTAGAAAATTACGTGAATTTTATAGTTTACATAATCATCCATTTGAAAGCACTATTGGTCGAATTATTAAAAAATTTCAAGAGACCGGTTCCGTGGAAGATCAAAAAAGTGAAAAATACAGTCGTAGTGGTCGTTCACAGGAAAATATTGGTTTGGTTCGTGAAAATGTTGCTGAAGATCCTGAAATGTCCATTAGACGACGTTCACAACAACTTGGACTTAGTGGATTAACAATATGGCGTATTTTATACAAGGATTCAGCTCTTAAGACATATAAGGTTCAAATAACACAGGAACTGAAGTCATTAGATCATTTAAAACGTCGTTCGTCAATTTCATCAATGAACAACCAGCTGATTTTTCCCAAAAAATAATGTTTTCCGATGAGGCACATTTTGAACTTAGTGGCTGTTAATAAACAAAATTGCCGTATCTGGGTTGGGGGTGAGAAAAATCCACGAATTATTCATGAAAAACCTATGCATCCTAAACGAGTTACTGTTTAGTGTGCATTATGATCAGGTGGTGTATTTGGACCTTACTTCTTTGAAAATGCTGCTGGTGAAGCTATAACTGTCAATGTTGATCGATATCGTCGGATGATAACCGAATTTTTGTGGCCTGAATTAATGAATATTGATCTAGAGGATATGTGGTTTCAACAGGATGGCGCTACACCTCACTTTGCACACGAATCAATTGATGCTATTTTATTTATTCTTAAAAAAAACCGCGCAATTTGAAACAGCCTTTAGATGTGAGAAAGTATGTGTAATAAATACCAGACAGGGATCAGAATAAATGGATGTCTGAGTCGCTTTTCTATTAGCTGCGTCTAAACGAAAGAGGAAAACTTTCCCAAGTTATCCATAAACATATTGCTGCACGTGTTATTTGATAACTTAAATTGAGTTTGTTTTCAAATTGTCGATTTCATCTCTCTCGTTATGTCGTCTGCTTTATCAATATTCTAATTAAAGTTTAATAAAACTTTATTGCAAAATATAATTAAATCAGCAAAATAAACTATAAACGCGATTTAATGAAATCTATTTTCACGTCGCAAAGTTTATCTTCTCTAAAGGCGGGTGTTAAATTTAATCGTTAAACGTGTACGTTTTTGTGTTTATATAGGAAGCAGACATAAAGCCGTCAAATAACAATTTTTATGGAATACTGACATATATTACTCTTTGTTTAAATTTAATTGGTCCTTCATCAAATCAAATCAATTACTTGATTTGCCCAACAGAATTTGAATTCCAATTACAGGACAAAACAAAAAAAAAATATGCAATAATGCCATACATAAGTGCTTAACAATATACAGAGTCTGTGACAGAGAAAATCGAACTTTTTTAAAATAGTAATTGTTAGTGGCGCCATTTATAAAAAAAAAATATCCGTCGGTACGGTAGATCTTTCACCAATATTACGTTAAAATATCATGACATTTGCATCATTAGAATCAGATAAATTGCGTATAAAGTAACAGTGTGTATATGGCATTGGTCGACAAAGGAATTTTGAACAAATAACAAATATCAAGTTCTGTTTTAAACTCTGTAAATCGTTTACTGAAACGTTTAATTTGATGAAACAAGTGTGTGGCGATGCGTGTTTATTACGTATGAATGTGTATGAGTGGTCTAAACGATTTAAAGAGGGTCGAACGGACATAAATGACGACGAACGTCCTGGTGCTAAAAAAATCTGTGGTTACGGAAAGTAACATCGAACTTGTGAGTGAATTTATCAGAAATCGAAATCGAAATACTCATTGCGATACGTGGGAATGGAATTAAATTTCCAAGAATCAATTTATAGCATTTTGACACAGCATTTGGGACTGAGAAAGATTTGTGCAAGGTTTGTACCGCTAACTGAATTCAACATTGTGCAGACTTGATTAAAGACTCAAAAAAGGACGAAAATTTCAGGCATTCTATCGTAATTGGCGATGAGACGTGGTGTTTTCAATATGTTCCAGAGACCCGTGAAAGCTCTTACAATTCTGATTTCATCGATACCAAATATCTTTGCTGGTGTGTTTTCTGAAGCTCCTCATTTGTGACAAACGCCATGAACAAATAAGTATTTGTAATACTTAAAGGTTTCATTTCTCAGAAAGTAAGTCTGGATTTAAAAGAAAAACACTTAAGGGAACTTACGATGCAGTTACTGGGAAACAAAAGAAATTTTTCACATATTCAGAAGAAAAGTTTTGCTTATCTTCTGCTCTAGTTTTTTGTCTTCATATGTAGTTAAAGAATATAAAAATTTCCTTATAATGTATAGTAATACACTTTGTAACAAACTTAAATCACCAAAACCATTATCCAAGATCTACTTCGAATATGATCCAGAGAAAAAGGTTTAAAGGTTTGGAGACGTATATAAAAGATAAAGTAACGAAAGCTTGGATTGCAAGAAAGCTTCAAAAGATGGCGATTCTTTACATGACCCTAAGGTGCCTTGACCATAATTTCTTACAGCTTCTGAAGATAGCATATATGGTGTTAAATACCATGAACAAATAAGTGCTTTAAGAACTGAAGCTTTTATTTCTCAAGAAGCACGTTCAATTTTATTTTGAATGGATTCAGTTCTGGGACATTATGTAAGAAGTACTGCCAACACCCTTCGTGGAAATAAATTTGATTTCAAAGGGCGCGAATCCTTCAAACCACTGAAGAACAAATAAGAACCTCATAGTCAATATTGTTTGAGTTGTTGTTTGGGCTATTTACATCGCTTACCTGAGACATACACGGGACCCAAAATCTATTTAGAATATGATCCAGAGAAAAAGATTTGAAGGTTTGAAGACGTACATAAAAGATAAATTAACGAAACCTTGGACGGCAAGAAAGCTTCAAAAGTTGATCATTTCTTATAGCTTCTGAAGATTGCTTGTTTCATAATTCTGAAGCCTCGATAGTTATGGTAATTCCAAGAACACTATATCATTTCATTTCGATGTACATTTTGTAATTTTGTCTTTGATGTATTGTTGTAATCATTTCTATATGATATTATCTGTTTATGCGTAAATAATAAATGAATTTCATTTAGATTATAAATTGTAGTTAATGCCGGCAATTACCGTTTAAAAAGATACCTTCCAAACAAACCATTTTTTAAAAAATAATTCCGCAAGATGAATTCTACACGTTAAAATGTATGATAAACAGAAACAGCAAAATAAAGAATTAATTACCTTGTGGCCTACTATATACAACTCTCGCTAGCGTAAATTCCGAATGGAGTCCACACTGGAAACAATAAATACTACTTCCCCCAGGATTACTGACCATAGAGCGTTCATTGCTAGGAGGCGTGATTCCTCTCTCTCCGTTAGTGCAATTAGGATCCGGCCGCGGTATATCATACCTGCACCAAGACACAGAAAATGTAAGGGACTTCACGTAAATTCAAACCGAATACCTTCTCCTTTCCAACGGTACCCGTTCCGCCTCCAGGGAATCCCACTGTTTCGCTAGATAATTTACGCAGCCGGTGCAACTTAGGACGCGACCGTGGGAGTCCATGCAGCTATTCTCTGAAGTTCTGGCGACGTTTCTCAGGCACGGAAAGTGCATCGCGTGGGAGTTCATGCCCTCCGGACTCGTACTCAGCCATTCCATTTGTGTGCGTGGAAAAAGACCCGAGCAAATGTAACATCTGTAGCTTTGACCGCATGATTGGCCATTCATATCTTGGGTAGGGGAAATTGGCCTTAAATTGGTAGCATTTGTCTATAACAAAAAAAAAGAATACGTTATATACATATAATGCTCAAGAAAATTTATAAATAACATGGTAAGAATATCTTTTTCACAATTAGGATGGCTCTTTTGTTCTATTTGTTTCAAACTAGAGACCTCGCGCCATTAACACTACGAATATTCTTCTGAAAAATGCTTAAAATACCGCGTATTCTTACTTGCGTTGTACTATTTCCAAATTAAATTACATCAAATGTTACATCAAGATTAATAGCTTCTCGAATAGATCTTAATTTGATCAGTCTATATTTTGTGTGTGCATATTAAAATATATAGCTTATGCTGACCAAAGACTTCAAATAGCATAATAGACAAAAAGAATTGAAGAAAATAGAAAGTCAAAAATAACAAATGATACAGAAAAAGTCCATATGTTCTATTATAAATGTTTGAACTGCTTTTTTGAAAGACAAACTAAGCGACGGTCAATTGTTACATTTGATTCGATAGCATTGGGTGTGTGATTCATGACGATGTACTTTTTTCAATAGCGATTTTTTGACCGATAAATCGTGGGTCGTTTCAAACTTTCAGGCTACTAGAGTTAAGTATTTTGTGATATTTTATTGTGGAAATACTTCGCTCGGCACAACATCTACAAATTATTCAACTGTATTACGAAAATCAGCGTCCCACGACAAATGAGTTTCGTGTGCTCAGAGCAACTTATGGTCTACGTAATAGGCCCACCGAACACACAATTCACTATACCATCGAAAAATTTGAAAAGCAATTTTCATAATTGGATAATACACGACCAAATAGACAACATCCAGCACGTAGTGAAGAAAATATAGCGATGGTAACTAAGAGTGTACGCGATGACCGTGAAGAATCGATTCGACGTAGATCTCGGCTTAGCTTGTTGTATACCACAACTTGGCGTATTTTACGTAAGGATATTGGTTTAAAAGCATACAAAATTCAACTCGTTCAAGGATTGAAAGCGGCCGACCTTTCGTCACCGATTCAATCTTTGGGCTTTTAAAAAGCTTGAAGAAGAGCCATTGCTTTCGACCAAAATATTGTTCAGCGATGAGGCCCTTTCTGTCTTAATGGCTACGCCAATAAGCACAATTGCCGTATATGGAGTGAAGAGGAACTCGAAGCGGTTCAAGAGCTGCCATTACATCCAGACAAAACCACAGTTTGGTGTACTTGATGACCAAGTGGAATCATCGATCTAAATTTCGCCAAAAATGAAGAACTAACTGTGAATGGTGCCCGTTATCGCGCCATGATAACGGACTATTCGCTACCTGAAATTGAAGTTCGTGATCTCGACGACATTTGGTTCCAACAAGATACTTGCCACACAGCCCGTGAAAGCATGGCTTTATTGCGAGCACAATTTGGTGAACAATTAATATCACATAATGGACCTGTACAATAACCACCTAGACCATATAATTTTACACCTTTGGACTTTTTCCTTTGGAGCTACGTAAAGTCCAAAATCTACGTGCATAAGCCACGCACGATGGAGCAATTGGAAGCTAACATTAGTCACGTTATGCGCCAAATATCACTTGAAATGTCCGAACGTGTCATCGAAAATTGGAACTTCATAATGGACGATATTAAACGCAATTACTGCCAACATTTGAAGGAAATAATTTCAAAAAAATAAATGTTAAGAATGGCTCTTCCGTATGATAATAAAGAAAGCCCGATAAAATTGAAGTTTTTATATTTTACCTCCAAATGAATCACCCCTTAGATACACTTATAAGAAGCTAAGTTTCAAATATATTTTCACATATATAATGCGCTATTGTAAATAGAACAAACTCTGCATCGCCGATTGTTAATATTTGTTTCGCTCAGATTTTATTGTCAGTACGTGGAAACGTACTTACTACAACCGATCCTGACCTGTGGCGTTGGGAAAAATAACAAACCTAGTCATCATTCAGCTTAGATTAAAGCAATTCTTTATAACTACAAATTGAAATTTGTTCTGCAATGTTATTAGAAGCTTCTCAAAACACCAAACGTAATTACATTTTCCTCATCTTTTTTCCCAATTTAATTACCATAGTTTGACAACTTAATCAATTAAGTCAATCAACCACAGGCTCCATCAAATTCAACTTCATAGTTTGACAAGCTATTATTTTTACTAATTATGTCTTGAACCCTAAGTGTAACAGTTTATTTTTGCGCCCTGGGTTTGGCATTTTTTATCGAGCCACAGGTAGCAAGTCTGTGTGGAAACTCGTATAAATAAAAACTACTTTACTATGCAAAGTTCAATACAAAAACGTATAGAAATATTATAAAGCATTACTGAACAATTGATCGTGTTCGTTTGCGATGTAACGAAGAACTCGCGGTTTGCCTGCTACCTTCCTAGCAGGTAAACTCGGTCGATTAATGCTAAGGATAGTTTTATAATTGATAATTATAGATGCGAATGTCAAATGTAATGGCATGGTTCTAGAAAAGAAGTAATAAATCTGTATAAATGAAAGATATACTACGAGGGTAGCCGTTTATATTTCGGGAACTGGCAACGCTGTTAGTGTTGCCTCAGATCTGATGATTGTATCGCGAAGTTTGTCATATTTGACAATATATTTACCTTAACAGTTTTATTATCCGGTCGCTATTTCTATTGTTTACAGTAACTTGAAAATTTTATGTCAGCGCAAAAATAGAATTAACTCGCGAACATTTTCGTGCCACATTTTTCATAACTTTCGGCGTGGATTATCTCAACAAGAATGAATGAATCAAAGAGCTGAATTCTTTATATGGTGATGAAGCACCATCGAAATCTACAGTATATCGTTGGTATAGTGAATTCAAACTTGGACGGCGTTCTTTGGACGAAGAATTTCGTGAACGTCGTTCCACAAATGTTGTTATGTCGGAAAACATAAATGCAGTATCAGAATTCATAATGCAAGATCGTCATGTGATATGCCGTGAGATCGAGACATCTCTAGGTATTAATAACACCAGCGCGCAAAAGATCTTGCATGAACATTTAGCCGTTAAGAAACTATGTTCACGTTGGGTACCACATATTTGACAACCGCTCAAAAAAGGACTTGCGTCGATTGGTGCCAAGAAATGCAGATAAAAATACAATGGCGGTGCTTCAAAGAACATTTATAAAGCCGTCACAGGTGATGAATCTTAAATCTACACGTATGAGCCCGATAGTAAACAGCAGTCGATTGTGTGGATATTCCAAGATGAGCCAAAACCAACAAAAGTTGTTCGCGCTCCAAGCACATTAAAACAAATGGTCGCCTGTTTTTTCGGAAAAACCGGTCACGTTGCAACCGCGCCTTTAGAGAGTTGCAGAACGGTCAATTCCGAATGGTACACAACTATTTGTTTGCCAAAAGTTTTTGAAGAAATACGGAAAACAAACCGAAAACGACAGATCATTCTCCACCATGACAATGCGAGCTCTCACGGGTCGGTTCAAGCAATTGAATATTTGACCGGGCAAAACATTGGATTGATGAGCCATCCGCCGTACAGCCCTGATCTAGCACCCTGTGATTTCCTTTTGTTCGCACACGTGAAGAATAAACTTCGTGGTCAACGGTTTTCTACGCCGGAAGAGGCATTCAAAACTCATATTTAGGAGATACCTCCTTCACAGTGGCAGCAATGCTTTTCGGATTGGTTTAAACGAATGCAAAAGTGCATTGATTTTCAAGGAGAATATTTTGAAGAACAATAAGACTATTTCCGATAACAAAAAATTTTTTTTTGGTTGCTATTCCCGAAATGTAAACAGCTACCCTCGTAATGGATGATAAAACACAAGATTTAAGGGACAAATGATCAGATGGTATTAGTACATTAAGTTCAACTAGGGAAAACCCAACGCAATAATAAATACTGTAATATAAATGTTTGAAAAGAATTTACGACATTGCCTGCACGCTCAAGATTCTTTGTTTCATTGAAATTAGAACATTGTATAATAATTATAATAATCTATACACTATGATTTAAAATTGACCAAAGATAGCTCAATAATTAACAATTGCCGTGACCTTAAAGTCAGCTCTCAGCAAACCCAGCGCAATCCCAAGATAATACAAAATTATTAATATCCATTTGAATCGGCATCCACTAAAAGCATCAGTAAACATCGACTCGATCGAAATACAATTGCCATTGTTAAATCAGGAGTTATCCAGTTTAAATTCAATATTTTTTTCCACGAACAGAATTTTTACACTCCATAGTTTCGTAGAAGGTTACACTCAACGACACCAACCTCCAACACAGTACTTTCAATCATTATATTTTGTTTGAACAAATAATTTATTATTATAAGAGCATTGTTGAAGCTATCGAAACATTGGCCTGTTTTAATCTGATAAGGTAGACATAACGTGTACAAACATTGATTAACGTATTATAACCGTCTATTCTACCGTAAATTAATTCTAACTACAAAAATAATCGAGGCTAGGGTAATCGGGAGATGTCACTCTTTGCAAAATAATTAAATTGTTTTCATTGGTCGATGATATGTTTATAAAAGGTTTTAACGACTGTACTGATATAAAATATTGACAGTTATTTCATAATAGAATTTACACATTAAATTGATGTAGTAACAAATACATAAAAATATGCCGAGATATTCTAAGAAACGAACGCGAATAGGACGTTTTGGACATGTGTTTATCAATAGTTTTTATTTAATATTTCTTGAGCTACACTACCGGTGATATTTATTTGCCCACCCTTAGTTTTAGCCAAAATTATTAAACTATCAAATGTGTACTGAAAATATATTTATTGTACCAATACAATAGTGTAAAATAAACATAAAATAGTTACATTTTTCTTATATAAGAACTTTATCATTAATTATTATTAAATTTTGCTCTCATCAATGTGCCCATCTTTATTTTTGATAATTGCGGCACATAACCGCGGCATCCTTTCAATTAATTTTTGTAGTGTATTTTCTGTAATTTGTGCCCAGGCTTCCTGAAGTTGTTCCCACAGTACAGTGGTGGATGGTAGAGCACGTTCTCGAACCTTACGGTCCAATTCTTCCCAAAGAAGCTCTATTGGGTTCAGATCAGGACTTTGAGCTGGCCATACCATTATAGAGATTTGCCCTGGCTCTTCTAGTTGACGCAAGTAATCGCCACACAATCTAGAAGTGTGTTTCGGATCGTTGTCCTGTTGAAATACAAAGTTTTCGCCAAGAATCCTTAGTTCTGAAGGAACAGCGTTATTTTCTAAAATTTCCTTGTTGTCCCTCAATGTTGACGAGATCGCCTACAGATCTTCCACCAAAACACCCCCGAACATTACTGAACCTCTTCCATGTTTTACGGTAGGCGCAATACATTCTGGCAGTACTCTTTCTCCTGCGGATCTTCTTACGAATATTCGCCTTTTACTACCGAAAAGTTCAAACTTCGATTCATCTGTCCACAACACATTATTCCACTGATCGATCGTCCAATTCTTATGTTCTTTAGCCCAATTTAGTCGTTTTACCTTGTTTTGCTTTCGTAGTAGTGGTTTTCGCAGAGCAATTCTTCCGTATAAACCCGCTTGCCTTAACCTTCTCTGTACCGTGGACACACTAATTGGTTTAGCACGCGCTCTATTCATTTCAGCAGCAATTTCTGGTGCTGTTTTTCGTCTGTCGCGTCTACTTATCCGTATTAGATGCCGGTCATCTGCAGATGTCGTCGCTTTGCGTCGGCCATATCTTCTTTTGTTGGAAAATGTACCACTTTCTTCAAATTTTTTAACGTTATAATCAACGGCTCTGCGATTTAATCGTAATTCTTTTGCAATTTCGCGATTACTTTTACCCGTACGATGATAAACAATTATCATAGCACGCACTTCAACAGATAATTCCTTCGTCTTCGGTATTGCATTAAAATATTCACAATAACTCTCTATTTCACTGCTTTCGCAACAAAAGATGAACGATGACTGACATAAAATTTATTTTCCTTTTTGAATAACACATCCTAATATTGTAATTAGTTAGTACAATAACACACTATTGGTAATACCTTTCGGAAATGCAGGTAAAACTGTTAATACTGTAGGGATTAGCCTATATAATATTTATGGTATTTTTCCAATTTATGACACCTTTACGATATATCATAAACAATTTAAGATTTTCGTAGAAATTCATATGGAATTACTTCCACTAATAATATTGTTGAATAATTATAATACAGATTTTTCGAAAGATAATCCGTATTTCAGGAAACACATAATATTGGGGTGGGAAAATAAATATGACCGGTAGTGTACATAACACATAATAAATAATATATTTTACAATACAATTTTTAAGAACTTATTCAATTGTTCGAGGGTGTGCCTAAGGGAATGTCTTTTGCGATTTGTAAAGAGAAAAAATTGAGTAAAAGTTCAGTGGAGTACACTTACAATGAACACACTTATAACTAGAGTTGGGATATTATTTCCCGCAGGCCAGGATTACAAGGTAACAGGTAAAGGGTGACAAGGCGAGTGTATGTTTCGTTTTATAAATAATAAGTTATTCACAGCTATTGTTGTGTAGCACAAAATGGATAAGACTGACAAAATGTCTGCAGCATGACTAAGTCTCCACATTTGTCTCGGAGACCAATGTACGACGCGCTGAAAAGATTTTCTTATATTTAGAAAATGACCGCTCGACATCTATGGATGTAAAACACGCATAATTAAAATAATCTTTAGAAATAGATAACGGATCTATACACAAATATGACTTAATCTGGTAAACTCGAAATCTTTGCTTATAACACTCTCGAACTTTTCTACAACACACATATTTTCTATGTTACTTGTAACAGATAGCAATTTGTATTGACTTCACTAACGACAACCAATTGTTTTGAAATTTTTCTAGTGACTCAAATAATTCTATAATTGTCGTAAATTTGTTTTAAATCGATTTCAAAGGAAGAATTTTCAAATCTTTTTGGGCTTTCCTTAATTGCAGCAGCTTCTTTAAGTTTGAATCCTAGAACCACAGATTTTATTTGTTAGAAATTCTCGCACTAATAGAAAGCCTCTTTCAACCATGTTCCCCAACGTGTGAGAATTGTCTTTGGTGGCATAGGAATACCGGGGTGCCGTCTGTGAATTCTCGAATTCGTTTGGGAGAGATAACACGTATTGTTAAGTCTATGGCCGTAGATAAAAAAAGTTTCGCAACGAACAGTTAGTTACCGTCATGGTTAGTTTGAAAGAAATTTAACCACGTTTTACGTCAAATTATTGCAGTATTTGGTAGATTTCCTTAGTCCTAATACTAGAATATCGAAGGTCTAGGACATGTGGAAGACTAAAAGAAAATAATAAAAAAGAGCATCAAAATTGTCCGTAAATTTTATTTAACCAAATTAAGGAAAAGAAGAATTAGAGCTTTGACAGTTTTAAAATTAAGAAAAGAAGAAAAATATTCAAAGAAACAATACAATTAATTGAAAGGTTAGAGAGAAAATGTTATGAGGGGTAATTAAAAAATAAGTATAAATAAGTATGTTGAATAAGGTTTGTTGTATACTATTAACATGTTGAATTCCACGAAGACTGTGTTAGAGTTCGCTTGAATTTTAAAAGGTTATGTTTTTTGAATCAGTCGATGGGAAAAAAGTATCGTTATCTTAGTTAAGTAAAGGTTGACCGATGACAGCATAAAGAGACACGTCAAAGAATTAAGCCTTTGACAAAATTGATAATATTGTATTTCTTTCTAAATTGAATCTATTTAAATTTTGAGGTACAAAGGTTAAACTGTTGGAATTATACCTTTATAATAGAACTTGTTACGTTTCTTACAATGGTTTTAATTCTAGTTGCTTCATTGCTTTCATCAGGTGTTCTATAGGGTTCAAATTTTGGGCTCCTACATTTTTTTTTGTTCACATCAATGATCTGAATGCAATCAATGACAAAGTTTTAGCACATGCTGATAATTTAAAAATATTCTCTTCAGTTTTATCTACATATGTAGTTTGACGCAGAGAAAACCAAACTTTTTTAAAATTGTAATTCGGAAAGTTAGATCTTCCACCAACGTTGTGTCAAAATGTCATGACATTTGCAGCATTAGAAGCAGAGAAATTGCGCATAAAGTAACAGTGTGTATTTGGCATTGGTCGGAAAATGAATTTTGAACAAAGAGCTCTGTTTTAAACTCGGTAAATCGTCTACGGAAACGTTTAATTTGATGAAACAAGTATATGGTGATGCGTTTTATCACGTACGTTTATGTATGAGTGGTATAAACGATTTAAAGACGGTCGTACGGACATAAATGACGATGAACATCCTTGTGCAAAAAATCTGTGGTTACGGAAAGTAACATCGAACTTGGCCGTGAATTTAACAGAAATGAGCCGAAATCGAATTGCGATACGTGGGAATGGAATTAAATATTTCCAAAGATTTGACACAGTATTTGGGATTGAGGAAGATTTGTGCAAGGTTTGTACCATACAACCTACCTGAATTCAACATTGTACAGACTCGATTAAAGACTCAAAAAAGGACGAAAACTTCAGGTATTCTATTGTAACTGGCGAAGAGACGTGGTGTTTTCAATATGATCCAAGGCCAATCGTCAAAGCTCAGAATGGAAGTATCCAAGCGAAGAAAAACCAAAGAAAAGTCGTTTGGAGAAGTCAAAAGTGAAGACAATGTTGATTTGTTTTTATGATTCGAAAGGCATAGTGCACAAAGAGTTTGTACCAACTAGTCAAACAGTCAGTGCTGTATATTATCTTGGTGCTATGAAACGTCTTTACGCACGAATTCATCGTTTGTATCCTTAATATCGTGAAAATGGTAGCTGGCATGTTACATGATAATGCGCCATCTCATCGCTCTACCCTCATCACTGATTTTTTAACTACAAATGGTATTTCAACCATCAAGCAGTCATCGTATTCACCGGATTTGGTCCCATGTGATTTCTATCTTTTCTCCAAACTGCATTGCCGATGAAATAACAGCATTATGCCGACGTCGACAGCGATCTTGAAGGGCATCTCTAAAGATGAACTCAAAAATTCATTCGATAAGTTAATTGACCGTGTAAAACGTTGTATTGAAGCCGAAGGCGAATACTTTGAATAAAATAAATAAATTTTACCGAAATAGTAAGCTTTTGTTTTTAATTTAAGAAAGTCCCGTTGTCTCTGCGATCGACTGTGTAAAACTATACTTGAAAATGAAATTGAATGAATTTCCGGTTGTTTAAATTTACAACAGTCTTAGCATTATTTGTAATTGGTGTGAGTCTAATAAAATAATTCTTAGTGTTACCAAATGCAAAGTAATCACCTATTCCAAGTGTGATAACCCTCTTATATTTAATAATTCAGTTGACCAAACTGTTTTAGCTAGACCAGCTGAGGTTAAAGATTTATGAGTTGCTTTCGACTCACTTCATATGTAATTCTGCTGCGCGTTCTCTTAGTTTTGTCATTCGTTCTTGCAGGCGAACGAACCTCTACTCTAAGAGTGTTATTTTATTTGTTGCGTTCTAAACTTGAATACGCCGCCATTATTTTGTACCCTCTTTCTATATACATATATCTACATCTGGAATTTGAGAGAGCTCAGAAGAGATTATTGAAATACCCTGCATTTAAAGCTAGCGGTGAGTATCTTCCTCATGGTGTTGGATACGTTAGTTTGCTTCATGATTTTGGTTTCTAATTAATCTCAGCTACGCGCAACTTACTTTGTGCCAAATTTTTTTATAAAAATTGTCAATAATACAATCGACTCATCGTCTACTTTTTCACAGATGAACTTTCGTGTTCTTCGAGGTTATAGTCGATTTATTGACATGTTTCTAGATCCTAAAGCTAGACCAAATATTTTTAGCTTTAGTGTTAATAATTAGTTACGTTTTGCTTGTGTCTTTTTGCATTGTATTTTTCAAATTTTTTTGCATTATTAACAAGTTATCCAAAATACGCTTTCATGTTCTGCAAAAATGATTGCAAACGCTAAGAACTGGAGAAAAGTGAAACAAGATCGTGGTGGAAAAGGAAAACTGGCCCTAGAGAAGACAGAAACATTATAACTTGTATAAAGAAGACATCGTTCATAAGTTCAACTACAATTAAAAGTGAATTACACTTTTGTATAAGTACCTCTACTATTAGACGAAGATTGATTCAAGGAAAAATGCGTGCAAGAAGGCCTAGGAAGGTACCATTATTAAATAAAAGACAAATGCAAAGTAGATTGTCGTTTGTTCATGAACACGTGCAATGGGACGAAAAAAAGTGGCGTAATGTACTGTTTTCCGATGAATCGGAAATAGTTTTATTTAATTTCGGCGCATACTAGCAACACGTACGAAGACCACCATTAACAGCATTTCAACTCCATTACACCCTAAACCAGTAAAATTCGGAGGCTTAAGGATCATGCTGTGGGGGTGTTTCTCGTGGTGTGGCGTAGACCCTTTACACTAGACAAAAAGCATAATGAATGCTGATGTCTATGTGAACATATTAGTAACTGTGCTTCTACTATATGCAGAGGAAGAAATGCCACTAAGATAGTTGTATATGATAATGATCAGAAGCATCTTTCTCGTAAAGTGAAATCATGGTTTCGAAATAGTAACGTTCGCGTTTTGGATGGGCCGGCGCAATTGCCAGACTTAAACCGCATTGAAAATTTATGGGTTCAGTTGAAAAAGACTGTATCTCCTGCTAAGTCGCAAAATATTGACGATCTGAGGAGAATATGCCAAGTCGAATGGCGATCAATTTCAGCATATAGACAACTGGTAAACTCGTTGCACCACAGGCGTCAAGCAACAAAATATTAAGTGTTTCAATCCAATTAACTGAGTAAAAATGACATTTGGTTAGTATTTTGGCATGACTGCTATTTTAATGCACAATTATTTTGTTTATCCTGGAATATAAACAGTTTTATTTTATCTTTGGTATTAAGAAACCAAACCTACCTTAACGTATAAATTAACATATCAGCAAATTTAAGACCACTGCTATTTTTGTACACATAACTGTATATATATATATATATATATATATATATATATATATACACACTACCGCTCACGGAAGTATGAAGAGCAATTGTATCAAGCAACGAGAAAAAAAAATAAAAAATATCAACGATATTGAACAAAAATTAATATTTATTGATCCTTTATATAATGAAAATTAAAATTACAATTCATTAAACTCATTCCTAATATACTTATATATATTATATTAATTATACTTTCTTTTCATCAAAGAATCCACCGTTCGTGGCGATTACAGCTTTTGTTATTCGGGGCATTCTTTCTATTAATTTTCTTATTACATCTGGTGAAATGTTATTCCATTCTTTTTGTAAAATATTCCAAAGTTTTTCCTTCGATGTTGGATACTTCTTTCTAACTCTTCTATCGAGTTCATTCCATAATAATTCAATGGGGTTGAAGGTCCAGACTCTGTGGCGGCCATGTCATTACTTTCGAAATATTTTCATTTTTCTCCGCCTCAAATTTTTACACAACAACGACGTGTATTTGGGGTCATTATCACGCATAAATTCAAAATAATTACCGATTAATCGCAGGCCTGACGGTAAAACGTGATTTTCCAAAATTTCTCTGTAATTCTCCTTTCTCATAATACCATGTATTTTTATCAAATCTCCCATTCCAGCCAATGAAAAACAGTTTCAGACTACAACAGAACCACCCCCATGTTTCACCGCTGGAGCTATGCAATCTGACAACATTTTTTCTCTCGGCGATCGTCTGAAAATTCTTTTCTTTTGCCCGAACATTTCCATTCGTCACTCCATAGTACGTTCTTCCACTCATCGATTGTCCAATTACGGTGTAACCTTGTCCATTGAAGTCGTTTCTGCTTATTTCCACGTCATAATATTGGGTTCCGTGAGACAACGCGACCGTGTAAATTTGCTTTCATTAATCGTCGTTTTACTGTACTCACAGAAATTTTTATAGCACGGCCCTGATTAAATTCGGTTGTTATTTCAGGTACCGTTAATTTTCTATTTGTTTTGCTAATTAATTTAGTTCTTTCGTCATCAGTTGTGGAAGTACCTCTCGATGATCCCGGCCGATTACGGTCTTCCAGACTGCCTGTTTCTTCAAACCGACGAATTGTGAGATTCACTGTCGATTTTTTCACTTTTAATTTTTCGCCAATACCGCAAACTGAATACCTCTCACGATGCAAAGTATCGCTGATCGCGTTCTACTATCAAGGGGCTTTCCCCGTGACATTTTGTAAATAGAAATTACACTATACGCTTACAAAATAGACAACTTCACACAAGCACGTTCAGTGATCTACTGATGGACACAAGGAGGTAGTAATAGGGTAACCGACTGTTTTCAGGTAAATTTCTAGACTTTAGTCCCTTCTTAATGACCGTACTACTAATCCTGGTTATATATAGTTGGCATTATCGTACAATGCTATTGAGATGCAATATCAGGTAATTATAGTTATTGTTAGATAAAATTGTTTCTATCATATTATTTGGAGAATGTATACAGATGTAATACCTATTTGAATTATAAACCTTCTTAAGAATAAGGTATAATAATACTATCGCTATTTATGGGCATTAATATAATTTTTATGATCGTTATATAAAATTTAAACAAGTGTCCATACTTCCATGAGCGGGAGTGTATATATATATACACTGCAGGCCATAAGTTTGGAATCAGTTCCAGTAAATTCATAAAAATTAAAATTTATCTATGTTACGTACGTATTACTTTGATATAAGTACAAAGGATTATTCTTAAGTACATTATAAAGCTTTACTTAAAGGATGTAGTTTTAAATGCATTGATAGTTGGAAAATAACCAGAGATTAAGGAAACTCTGCGTGCGGTATTATTTATTCGAGCAGGTAATATTTCTGCATAATGAACGATTACCTGGAATGGACAAATTTTATTGCAGACCCTTCCGCATAAACCTTTTGTAATTACGTTTAGTTTTAATATTTATAAGATTTATACATTTTGAAGTAATGAGAATATTTTAGTTGCTTCGTATCATTTAAAGTGTGTAGACACATAAAAGTGTGTAGAATCAGTAAACATCGTTTGATTAGGGCGAAGAGAAAGCAGATATCGCTAGAAAAACGTGTAGAAATTATTAGTCATCATAATCGGGGAGATTCTGTACGGGATATCGCGAAAAGAATGAAGATATCGTACAAAGGTGTACAAAATACAATTAAAAGATACCAGTCTACTGGAGGGTATACGGGCAGAAAACGATCAGGAAGACCAAAAATTACAACTCCTGCAGAAGATCAGACAATTATATTGACGTCGAAAAGAGATAGAAGATTAACGGCCTCGCAAATCCGCGGTGAGTTTAACAGGGAGCGTGAAACTCGGATCTCTTTAACCACAGTAAAAAGGCGGCTCAGAGCGGCTGGACTGATGGGACGTGTAGCAGTTCGCAAACCGCTTCTACGTCCGCAAAATAAAATAAAAAGGATACAATGGGCTAAGTTACACAAAGATTGGACAATAGAACAGTGGGAAAAAGTACTATGGACCGACGAATCAAAGTACGAGGTCTTCGGTTCCAGACGTCGGATATTTGTAAGAAGAACTGCTACGGAAAAAAATGTTACCGCGATATGTGGTGCCCACGGTAAAACATGGTGGCGGTTCTGTAATGGTTTGGGGATGTTTTTCTTCGGCTGGTGTAGGAGATCTGGTGAAAATCGACGGAGTTTTGAAAAAGGAGGGTTACAGACAGATTCTCGAACACAACGCTGTGCCCTCCGGTCTGAGATTACTTGGAGAAAACTTTATATTCATGCAAGACAACGACCCAAAACATTCTTCTCATTTATGTAGAGGATATCTCCAACAACAGGAAGCTGACGGTGTTTTACAAAACATGGTTTGGCCGGCACAATCGCCAGACATCAATCCAATAGAGCTGTTGTGGGAAGAATTGGATAGAAAAGTGCGTGAAAAGTGTCCGACGTCCCAGACTCACATGTGGCAAGTTATACAAGATTCTTGGGCAAATATACCCAATGAAACCCTTACAAAATTAGTGTCTCGTTTACCGCGATTGTGTGCTGCCGTCATTAAAGCAAAGGGAGGGTATTTCGATGAAAAGTCCGTTTAGTTGATAATAAAAATAAGTGGATGTAAATAAATAAAATTTGCTTTTTTTCCTGCTTATTTTATAATAAAACGTTTTGGTATTGTTACACTCTCTATATATAATAATTTTTTATATCGTTTTTAAGATTAATTTATTTAATTTAAAATACAATTCGATCTTGAATTCCTAAATTATTATACTGTCATTATTTGTCCGGTCCTCGTATATATATTCAGATGCAGAGTCCCTTTTGTGTTAGTCACGTACAATGGTCAAGGTTGCAATAAACACCGAACTCAGGTACCAAAGACTACTCGAAGTTACCAAACTTTTCACTGAATTCGATATCAATTTAGTTATATTGATTTCTGAATGCAATTCGCGATTCAAATACCAATCCCAATTTGGTATTTCTTTTACACAGAATACACGTCTACTATTCTGTGTAGATAATTTGCTTAATGCTTATATTGAAATTAAAATCACAATTTTAATGTAGCTAATTCGTTTCCCGCCCAAGTGGTAGCGTGCCTGTCCCTATTGTTTGTTATTGGTTAATTCAAACATGACACGCACACAGCCCCTCAACCTAAGGGTTCCTTATAAAGCCACAGTTCGTAGGAGAACAACTCTCTTCGCTTTTCTGTCGTCAGTGAGACTACACGTGTTTGTGCCGCGAACCTTTATTCGCGCTTCTTGTGACCTCGTGTTTAATTTCCGCGACCGCGGAATATAAATACACCTTTCCTGATCCAGGATATATACACATACACAAACAAGCAAGTACATATATGCACCGCCCGGTGCCCGTTTTAATCTAACCTTTTATTTTATACTTTATTAGCAGCCTTCGTACATCCAGACTTACCTTTTATTGCAGCTTTGCTATTACGCTCATTATATTTTATTTGTTGCTCTGGTTCTTGTTAACTATTTCTATTTAACATATTCAAGCTTTGAGAATTCATTTAACTTGTGAATAAAATTTTAAAGGCATTTCTGTCGTTTTATTCCACTAATAATCTTTCTTTCAGCTTGGCACGCGTCCTGGACTTTTGACGCTCATTGTACACAGCTATTAATTATTAACTCCTTACATTAACATCGAATTAACCGTCATATATTTATTATATTCATTCATTTCTTTTGATATTCTCAATTTTTCCTTTTAATTAAAAGGAGGAGGTAATAGTATATTAATAT